>VDFB02321356.1:0-82100 GCA_007258455.2 Sequoia sempervirens | reverse complement strand
CTTTTTTGTTTACAAAGTACATATTGCTTGTGATTATGTCAGGTCATATTCATTCCGAACACAAAAAATGTAACGCTTTATTGCACAGAGCGATCAGTTAAAGATATATTTACAGTTTGCAAAACATGTCTTTCTTGCAAGTTTATCTTCTTCACCTACAATATTTGAAAAAATACAAAATACATCCAATTGAGTGATCACACATGACGAGAATGCAAATTCTTGTTTAGAGAGATTTGTAAGTGAATCAATTTATTTGGCATTTCATGCCACACCTCCTTGTTGTCTAATGCAATTTTCAAATAGATGTTAACATTGTTGAAAATTCTCGGTAAACGATTAGAGGAAACAAACATCTATGGAACTGCATTTCAAGTATCTCTATGCTGAAATGTTTTGAGTGAAAAAACTTTTTCTATAAATTGTAATTTAAAACATCTTGAATGGATTTTTTTCTTACTTAGAAATGACAATTAAGACATTTAAAAGTTCCTTTACCATTTTGAAGTTCTGCTAGAAATATAGTTCATGCTGTTGAGCTAGCCACTTGATAATGGTTTTGAAATTTTTGTACTTTAAATTTCGTTTCCCTATGATCCCTCTTTATAGCAATCATTTAATATAATGAATAATATAATTAAGATACATAGATGTCATATATTCAAATAAACTATTGTTCTCAAGGATTATGTTTGTCCCCATCTCCCATAGATAAATTAAAAGATTGGTTGACAACTTGGCATGGCAGAAATTCACTTGCGCAAGGGAAAACAAAATGGAGTCCTTCAACTTATATATGAACCATTTACGAGATTAAATAGCAAGCATTCTTATAATTAATCAACAAAAAGTGTTTGTCAGCTGGCAAAACCAAGTAGCCTCCTTACAAATCAAGATATCCCTTTGCAACTAATTGGTCCTGGAATTTCTTTGAGCAATATTCCCTAGCCTTCTATTCTATGGCTATTGGTTTATGTACTATTCTGGGAAACTTATTATCATTTGTTTGGAAGAATTATATGCATATGTCAGAGTGGGAGAGCTTGAAGCAATGATTTTAATCTTTATACGAACTTTGATTTTAACAGCAGCAATATGAAGCCATGTGATATTTAAACTTTCAAGCATGTTAAGACTGAGATTAGGTTACATTCAATTTTATGCTTGGAACTCAACCGTTCCTAAAATATATTTATAAAATTAAACCACCTTTGTACTCTCTCTCTTCAATTAACGCCAATGCGAGAGCTTTCCTAAAAATCATGGATAGGTGCACTAACATGTAGTTCCTGTTTTTGGGTTTAAATGGTCCAAGTCTTCAAAATTGGTCATCTGGTTTCAACCTTATGTTAAAACTTTCAAGTTTTCTATTTGGGTCTGTTTGCATGGGTTTCGCTTGGAATTTTGGCATGAAAATATTTTCATGTCTATTGTCAATTCTTTTGGGCAATATTGTGCTACTAATAAGATCACAAAATTTATGAAATGTCTTTTATTTGCTAGATTTTGTGTGTTTGTGGAGAAAAATCAACAACTTGCCACTCAGACTAACTTGTCTTCAAAATTTGGAGTTTGGGTGTAGCAAATAGACTATGAAGACTCCCCGATTATCCACCTTTCTTGTGGTAAAGTGAGTCATACCTCCACTATTTGTCTTAAGAATAAGAAACAACACTTTGATTGGAAGAAGAAGGATCATCAACAAGCTGGTAAGGAGGATTCCATTACTCCTATTTGTCAAGAAGTTTTGAAAGCTGATCTTAAAGAGTACCCCCCAATGGATTGTTCGTTGTTGACCCCTTGTTTATTGTATTGGGGATGGGAGATGGTTTTGTTAGTGATTGTATGTCTCCTCTCTGCCCCCAAAAAGGTAGTTTTGGCGATAAGGATCCTTGTTATGAGATAAAACAAAGTTCATGGAACAATTTTTTAAACCACCTTTTGGGTGGGTTGGTCGGTCTTTTAGTCTTGTTGTTTCTTCTACTATCTTTTATTATTTTTTAGGTGTTAGTTGTTGTCGGTTGTGCGTCGTGATCTATCTTTCTCTTGTACAAGGGTCGAGACCCTTTCAAAACCCTGCTTACCTAATAAAAAACATGTAGTTATTTCTAAACTCTTCAAAACCAAAATTAACACATTTTTGAACATTTTTAAAACTACCCTGACTTTGGGTGGGTTGGTCGGTCTTTTAGTCTTGTTGTTCCTTCTATTGTCTTTTTTTGTTTTTTAGACGTTATTGTCATTGATTATGCTTCATGGTCTATCTTTCTCTTGTACAAGGGTTGAGACCCTTTCAAAACCCTGCTTACCTAATAAAAAACATGGAGTTATCCCCAAACTCTCCAAAACCAAAGTTAACGCATTTTACACATTCTAGTCTGAAATTAACTCAATACGATATGATGCATCCTTTTGAGATATGGATTTTAAAGGTGCAATTGGGATTTAGACTAACTACTTATGGCAGACCTTGAGAATCCATACTTTCATGATTATTCCAATGTTGGGTTTCATAGTGGTACGACAAATTCCTAGACCAATGGTAGCAACCTAGCCTTTAGTTCCCAATAACCTTTGAGTTCATATATTTCACATTTTGAAATGATTGATGAAATGAAATCATGGCTCGACACAAAATTTTATTGTATTACAACTTTAATTATTTAGGAGTTATAAGCTAAAGAGAACACATTCATCCATTTTAGACCTGCTACTACTAATAAATGTTGTTGGAATTAATAACATAGTCGCAACAACAAAAAATGTTTTTTATCAAGTGCTTCCATTTTCTAGAGACACCGTCTCTTCTCTCATTTGCACTTGAGTTGCAGAATAAATTTGTCTATCATTTTTACACTCTATATCATTTGAATATTTTCCTATCTATGACACATAAGAGAATTTTGTTTCATCACAAGGACGTATGATCGTTGCCTCAACTTTCTCTTTTGGTTTATATAGTGCACGATCTGATAATGGCATTAACACTAAAAGAAGCCCCACAACAATTCTAACATTTTCCTGTTCTTGATAGTCTTCACTTTAGAAGTTCCTACTATTGTGCAATCTTTATTGAAATGTTTTCTGTTGTTTAAAATTATGGTGCTTTCGTCTATTTTTACATTTGTCTTGCCTAGAACATCTAGCATTCATGATACTTTTATGAGACGATCGTGCCAAATTAGCTTCAGGTTTGTCCTCACACATGCAAAAAACAAACTCTCAATAATTCAACTATTCTAGTGTACAAAAACAATAGATGTAATCATCATAGTTTGAAATGACGCCTTGCGGGAGCCAACAAGCTATGCAACATGCAAATGTGGTTGCGAAGATCATTGCAGAGGGGAACGCCTGGATAGGGACCCTGTGGCTAGCATTGTTCCCTCTGCTGAGCTGGTGGCTGGTGTTGCTACTCCAAATGCTACAAACTGCCATTGGAAATCCTTTTTCAATGTTGTATTAAATGCTTGTGCCTAGTTTCCTCCTGCTCTGACTAGGGTTCGGCCTTTACCTTGTGCCTGTGCTTCCCCTATTGTGTTCTATGGACCAGAGATTGCAGAAAATGAGGATTTCTATGTGCGACAGGGTGTGGTCTGCAAGTTTAACAACTTGTGGCCCTCCCTTCCTGATCTCCATGAGTGGGTTTTTGTTTCCTGGAAGCCTATTGTTTTTGGGAAGATTGACCTCTATCCCAGCGCTAGAGGTTTTTTCTTTGCAACCTTTGCTTCCTCTGAGGAGCGAGACAAAGTGTTGGATAGGGGGTGGATGTGGAGTGTTCATTCAGCCTTGGTCTCGCTCTTTTAATCCTCTTACAAAGCCGCTAAATGTCAGGCCTGTTTGGGTTTGATTGTCGAACCTCCCTCTCCAGTTTTGGGAGGATTCTTGTTTTGAAGATATTGGCAACGCCATTGGTTGCTTTTTGAAGGTGGACTCTACGTATCGAGATCTTAGGCATACTATGATGGTTCATATTTTATTCAATTTGGACATCTCCAAACCTCTCCATGGTGATGTGGTCTTGATGGTGGAGGACGAGCCTTGGAAGTAGCTTTTGGACTATGAGGGGCTCCCTTTTCGGTGCAGGAATTGTTTCTCTATTGGTCATTTGGCCTTTGGTTGCCCTCTTGCTTGCCGCAAGGGCACTACTACTTGGTGGAAGGATGCTCTCTTGGACCATCTCACGGTGGGCTCTCCCTCTTTGGATGGTCCCTCTAGGGAGGGCGTCCCTCTCTTGACTAATTCATTCATGGAGATTGTCTTCCCAGGATCCTCCTTTGATTATCCCTTCCGTGGAACCATTGTTTCCCCGAACTGCTATCGTTGTTCCGACAAAGCCTACTCATCCCTCGATGAACACTTTTGTTGATCCTTCAAAAGCTCTTGTCTCCTCTTCTATGTTGTTGGCTTCGCTACGTGGTGGCTCTTTGCCCTTGGTGGTTGTTGAGGATCCACTCATCTCACCTCGCTCGGTGGACTTAGTTCCCGATCCTTCCTAGTCTGTTGTGCAGAGAAAGAAGGGACTCCCCAAACCGTGACCTCGGGTTTTGGGAGTCATATCAGACCCCTCATATTCTGGGGTTATCTAGTCCTTGTCTATCGTTCGACAAGTTGTCTATCAGCTGTTCATGTCCTGGTTCTGTTCTGTGTGTGGCATATTTTGGCTTGTTTTGCCGAGCCCTAGTGGCTCATGTGTGTAAGGGATCTACTCCCTTTTGAACTAGCTTCTTTTGGCCCTGAGGGCTCTCCGTGTAAAGGGTACAACACCCTGTAAATACTACTTACTTTATCAAAAACCAATAAATGTGAAAACTTTAAACACAAATTGTGATAATTGTATGAGAAGTTCTTTAGCATTAATGATAGAGTCTCAAATATAAAAGATGATATGGAAGAATGAATAAAACATCAACATGAAACTCAATGTAGATTTGCTAACTTTGGAGTACTTATCTAATTTAATTTTTAGACATATCAGTCATAAAATAATAACATCAATAGGAAAGGAGTAAATGGCAAAAAATGAATGAAAGTGATAGGTATATGTACATTAAGTTTCCTCATATCTCTCATGCAATACAATTCCAAGGATTGTAAAGATGGAAGGAATCTTCAAAAAAAATGTTTCAACAAATTTACAAAATAATTAAAATTACTTTCCTAAATAAATATTACAAGAATTTTTTGGTGGATGAGCAGGGGAGGTGTTGATAGTGGAAGTTGGGGTGGGTTTTCCCCTTTGCATGCCCCTATATGCCTTTGCATGCTTGCTTTCAAGATTTGTAGGTACTTAAAGGATCCTTCTTCCACCCTTATTTTTCTCTTTTGGCCCTTGTTGTTGGGTTTTTTCCACATTTTGTTTCCAATGTTCACTGCACTAAGTCTTTTTTCTATTGTTTATGTTGCAAATGTGTGACTTATTTAATGGCAGGCTCAGTTGGGGATCTAGGTGGTCCCTTGAATTTTTCCTTCAAATATGTTTGGATGGATGAGAGTTCGACTTCTGAACATATAAATGGTATGATTTTTTCATGAAAGCTACGCATGATGCGAGAACCGATAAAATATGGAAAATGGTTCCATAACGAATTGATGTTTGAAAGAGTGTTGAATGGTCCATCATGGTTATCAATCTAGACATTATTGCAGAGGATGTGCTTTACTTATCTAAACATGCATTGATTTGTAAGTTCATGGGTTTTTGAGCTACATTGCCTTTCTTAGAAAATTGGATAATGCATGGCAAACAGAAGGAGATTTGGAAGTTGTTTTGGCTACTAATAGATTTTTCTCTGTTGTCTTTTACTTGAATGGTAGATATAAGGCCTTTAAAGGAGGGCCATTTTGCAATCAAGTAGGTATGCTAATCAAGCCTTGGCATGTTGGGTCACAGGATACCCATAGAATTCTAGAAATTAGATGTTCTTCATTCCATAGTAGCTATTCTTGGGAAGCCCCTAGGTCCTTCTCATCAAACCCTTGAAAGAAAGATTACAACATATGCCTATACCTATGTTGAGATTAATCTCAATAACCCTTTGCTTGACTCTTTAGAAATCCATTTGGGAAACATTATTTGGATTCAACAAGTGGATTACAAAGCCCTTCCTTTTAGATGTCGATTATATCATGATTATGGGCATTTTTTTAGAGAAATTCTCCAAAACAAGTCTCCAAGGCTCCTAGTCCTCAACAAGGCACTCCTAAGACCAAAGCAAATGGTAATGCAAAAGGAAAAGCTCTTGCTACCACTAATCAACCTGACTTGATTGACTTTCTTCCCATGTGGTCTTGCAACAAAGGAGGAATGATTAATTGTAAAAAAAAGAGATTTAATTAAAGGGAATTTTATTAACAGATTTGATGTGTTAGAGAGCTTTGAAAATGCAACTGCAATGGATCAAGATATCACTAAGGCCAACCAAGGTATACTTGCACCTGGTTGAAGTAATAATTTAATGCTCTCTAATTCAATTTCTCTTTCAAAAATACAAAATCCATTATTAGATGAAAATAATTCTACTTTTTATCTCCTTAAAAAGAATCTTGAGCTTCAAGAAGATTTAGTTACACATGTAGATGGGGAAGATTCAATTCCTTTAGAATTGATGCAAAATGATTCAAAGGAAGTTAATGATTTTTCAAAGACTATTCTTGAAATAGGGTCAAAAGATGATATGAAAAGGAAAGCCTCCCTCTTGTTAGGGCTTCAACAAAAATCCCTTAAGAAAATGGGCTTGAAAAAGGGTTCTAAGGTGGGAAGGAAAAAGGATCACGATAAGGTTAAGTTGATTGGTAAGTCATTAATGAAATACAATGTCATTAAAAAAATTAACACTCATTTCTCTAACTCTTTGAAATGATTGTGATATCTTGGAACACTAGGGGTTTGAGTGGCATTCCTCGATACAAAGTTGCTCATGATCTTATTCGAGATCATAGACCAGATATAGTTTTATTCAAGAAACTAAGTTGTTTGTGGAAGATATGGTTGGTGTTTCCCATAGGATTTGGCAAGGTGGCCAATGTTTGTGTGTTGGGGTTCTCGGTAATGTTGGGGGAGTGTCTTCTTTTTGGAATGCTCGAAACATTACCCTATTTTGGTGTTTGGGAAGCAAGAATTCAATTTCGTTGGTGGTCTCTTGCATTGATCTAGGGGAAACTCTATTGATCACAAATGTGTATGCGCCTTCAAAATTATCCAATAAGGTGTTACTTTGGGCTCATGTTTGATTTATTTATTCTTTAGTGTCATTTATTCCTTGTATATTGGCTGGGGATTTTAATGCTATAACTGATTTGAATGAGAAAAGGAGGCAATTATTGTCTTAGAATTTGTAGCATCATAAATTGTCACCCTTGAAAATTTCACTCTAGGTTTAGCTCCCCCCCTCTGTGCCTAGACCCAATTGTGCTCTTCAATTGCCTGTTTTATCATCATATTCAGAAAATCATAATTAAATTGATAATTTATGAATTAATATTTATTTAACGACATCTAAAGAGCCAAAATAAGTCTAGACTAGGGCGCTAGTGCCTTTGTCTAGCCTATTTTGGCCTAATTTAAATATGTTATTGTCGACATTTTAACATTTATAATTTTAAATTCAGTTGTCGGCTTTTGATAATTAATTTTGTGGGAAAACAAATTAATACATATAAATACAAGCCTTTTTCACCATTTGAAATCCTAAGTGAATGGAGATCATAATTGAGCATCCTAAAAAGCAGTCAAGAGTAGAATTAGCAAAGTTCACAACAATTATTCTCAGTCAAGATTCATGATAGCAATGTATCAAGTTTTCACGTGAGTTTATTCATGTTTTATGTCCATTTGTTTTGTGAGCACTAACACTTGCAAGACTTCCAATCAAACATCCAATTCTCCTTGAAGGTGATGAGTACAATGACTTCAGCCCATCAAGGAAAGTAGATCTGAGTTGTAAGTTGCAACACTTGTCAATTCATCATTCTTTTTTATCCATTTGGCCTCTGTCCGACCTAAGGTAAGCACTCTTTACATTATCATAGCCATTGTGGAGGTGGAAACACCAAAACGGGGTTTGACTTAGGTAAGCCCCTATACGACACAACCCTTTCTCTCCTCTCTTGTCTATAGGTGACAAATCTGAAGTGGAAAGGATTGAAGACTTGATGGAAAGATCAAGCATTCAAGTCTCACATGTCAACAAATTAGGGAAAGTGGATTTAATCATCGACAGATGAAGTTTCAAAGTTTGAGTCTGGAAAGGAAGAACCTACAAAGAGTGACCATCTAAGATATGATTTCTGATTCTAAAGAGTTGATTTTCTAGCTCTAGTCTACCAGCACCCCTGCCTAGTTTGAACTTGGATTTATATGTTAGGCCCCTCTATCTCTGCACTTTAATGTTTTGTGATCCTTTTCTATGGTACAGATTTGTCGTTGTCGGATGAAAAATACCTTATGTATCAACAATAATTCATGTAATTGCAAGGTTGAGACACATTTTCCCAACAAATCTCCCACTTGTTGAACACCTTGCAAAAGCAATGGGAGGGTGTAAACCTCATCTCTTAATTGCTAGGGGGCGAAAGGCCCATAGTTTCTTAACACCATCTAAACTTTTTTCCGCTCACTAGTTTAGTTGAAGAATCAACAACATTCATCAAAGTCTCTACCTTAAACAACTTTACCCTGCCATCTTCAACCATATCTCTAACAAAATAATATTGTACATCGATGTGCTTGGTCCTGGCATGAAATGTCGAGTTCATGGCTAGACATATCACACTATGGTTGTCGCAATAAATTGTCACTGCACCTTGTTTTATTCCAATATTTGAACATAGTCCTTTAAGCTAAATGGCTTCTTTAAAAGCATGAGTAGTTGTCATATAATTTACTTCAGAAGTGGACAAAGCAACCATAGCCTGTCACTTACTCATCCAACTAATTGCACCACCAAATAAAGTAAACTCATAAGCACTGGTGGATCTTCTACTATCAACATCACCTGCTCAGTCTGAATCCACATAACCATGAATATCAAGGGAAATCTCATCTTCAGTCATATTACTATGGTAACACAAGGAATAATATGAGGTACCACGCAAATATCTAAAGACTCTTTTAATTTCATCCCACTCTACCAAGATTAGACATATATCTGGAAAGAACTCTCACTACTTGGGCAATGTCTGGTCTAGTACAAACCATATCATACATCAAAATCCCAACTGCACTTTGGTAAGGCACTCTGCTCATGTCTTCCATCACTGATGGTGATGTTGGACAATCTGAAATAGATAACTTTGTTCCAGTTGAAACAGGAACACACAATGGTCTACAATTCTACATATCAAACCTCTATAAAATTGAATTGACATACTTACTTTGGTCGAGCCATAGCTTTCTATTCACTCTATCTCTTTTAATTTCCATCCCAAGAATGTGTTTAGGTGCACCAAGGTCTTTCATTTCAAATTTAGCAGCAAGTTGAGATTTCAGTTCTAAAATCATACATTTCCCTCTACCAATAAATAACATATCATCAACATATAATGCAATAAACAAGAATCGATCACCATTAGTTTTATAATAAACATAATGATTTGATTTAGAAGGCTCAAATCTCAAACTCAACACATATGTATCAAATTTTTGGTACCACTTCAGGTAAGACTATGTTTTAGGCCATACAAAGATTTCTTCAATTTGCAAACCAATTTACTTTTACCTTTCACCATGTAATGCTCCAGTTGTGTCATATAAATATCCTCCTCCAAGTCACCATGAAGGAAAACAATTTCACATCCATTTTCTCAACCTCTAAATCATAATCAACAACAATAGAAAGCAAAAATCTAATGGATGTCATTTTTGCAATAGGAGAAAATATCTCACCATAATCAACACCCTCAACTTGAGAGTAACTTTTTGCAACCAGCCTTGTTTTGTACTTCTTAATACTTCCATCTGAACCAATATTTTTCTTGAACACCCATTTTCAACCAATAGGTTTTCTTCCTTCAGGCAATTGTACAAGATCTCATGTATCATTCTTTTTCAAAGCTACCATTTCTTCATCCACAACAATCTTCCAAGATTCTGCATCATTCATACCTAATGCCTCTTCTATCGATCTGGGTTCATCCATGTTATTATTCAAAGCAAAAATACATTTACAATCATCAAGTGAATACCTTTTAGGTGGTTGTCTATGCCTTGTAGACCTACAAACAAGCTGAGTTGGAGGTTCTTCCTCTCTTGAAGATCCAAAGCTAGATGAGCTCTCCTCAACTTCTTGTCTATCCATGAGCCTCAATTGAACTTTCTCAGGTGTAGAAGGAAATTGAATCACATCTTGTTTACTTTGTTTTGGTTGTAATGTAACAGAAGAAGGCTTAGTTTCTCTAAAAATAACACTTCTACTATGTATTACCTTATGTACAACAGGATTCCAAAGCTAATTATATCCTTTCACACCATAACGTATCTGATAAAGATACATTTCACAACCTTGCTCTCCAACTTTGTTCACTTTTCCTTTGGCACATGTTCATATGCCTCGCAACCAAAATCTCTAAGATGTATTAATGAAGGCTTGTGACCCGACCACGCCTCTATATGTGTCTTATCAACAAGAGATGATGTAGGAGACCTATTAATCAGGTAACAAGCAGTAGCAATAACTTCAGCCCAAAACCTTTGTTCTAGACCAACACCACTCAAAATACTCCTAGCCTTCTACCTTAGTGTCCTGTTCATTCTTTCTGCAACTCCATTTTGTTTTAGAGAATATGGAGTCATCTTCTGTCTATGAATACCACAATCTTTAGAGAATTTATCAAAATCATTAGAGAAAAATTCATCGCCATTATTAATCCTCAAACATTTTATTTTATTTCCAGTCTATAACTCAACTATTTCTTTAAATTCTTTAAATTGACTAAAAAATTTAGATTTACTGTTTAGAAAATATACCCATGTCCTTCTACTATAATCATCAATAAATGAAACATAATATGTGGATTTTCCAATTGAAGGAACATCAATAGGACCAAATACATTAGAAGGAATAAGATCCAATACACCACAAGATTTATGAGAACCTGAATAAAACTAAATGTAGTTTTATTTTCCATAAATGCAATGCTCATAGAAATCAAATTCAAGATTACAATCAAATAGACCTTCAACGAGGTTTTTATTTTTCAAGGTCCTTAGACCCTTTTCTCCAATGTGGCCAATCTCTAGTGCCATAACATAGTTTTCTCTACATGTAACTTTTATTTAGAAGAAAGAGCACCCTTGGGTACCCAAAAGTCATGACCATCTACTAAAGGTGAAACCCTCACTTCTTCCACAGACTTTGTTTTCACAAAAGTACTATTGCACTCAATAGTGCATGAATTAAGCTTATAAAATGTGTCATATTTGACACCTCTAGCAATCACCATAGCACCTCTGACCATCTTGCATCTATTAGTTTTCTCACAGATAACAAATTTTGTGCCAGGGATATGCAACACACCATTAATCCTTTTTATTCTACCATTAGAAAACATGATTTTAACTTTGTCGCAACCAACAATATTTAAATAAGAATCATCACCCAAGTACACCTTACCTCCATCAAATTCTTCATATTCAAAAAACCAATCTCTATTAAAGGTCATATGAAAAGATGCACCTGATTCAATTAACCATGAATCATTACCTACACACATTGCCAAAGTTGTAATGAATGCATCGCCATCTTCCTTCTCAGACTCAGAATCATGATCAAATGTCTTATTTTTCTTCTTTTTTTCTTTTTTATAATCCTTTCGAATATGTCCAGGCTTACCACAATTCCAATAAATAACTTTGGACTTTCTAGGAGACTTAGATCTCCCCTTGGACTTGGATTTTTCACGCTTCTCATTCTTCTTGCCTTTTTCCTTAGGTCTTCAAAGGACATTCAAGGCCTCCTTGGCATTGATGGATACCTTCCTCCTCATTTCTTCAAAAAGAAAAGAACCCACCACATCCTCAATCTTCAATGTAACAGAAGTACTCCCAATAGCCATAACAAGAGAATCTCACAAATCAAACAAAGAATAAAGTAGGATTTGACATTTCTCCTCCTCATCTATTTTGACACCAACTGATTCCAACTGAGCCACCAACATATTAAATGTTTCTAGGTGGTTTGTAATTCGTCCACCCTCTTCCATTCTAAAGGAATACAATTTCTTCCTTAAGAAAATTTTGTTCACTAAAGATTTGGCTTGATACATCTCACCAAGCTTCTTCCATAGTTTCTGTGTAGAGGCCTCTTCATGAACATTGATTAAAATAGAGTCTTCCAAACACAATCTAATTAGACCCTTGGCTTTACAATCCATAACATCATATTGAGTAGTCTGAGTAGGATTTGTAGGCCTTGAAATATTTTCATCAACAACATCCCATAGATCTCGATCTATCAATAGATCCTCCATCTTCAGCTTCCACATTTCAAAATTATTTCTAGAAAATTTATCCACCTCTATTCTCCCTAATGAACTCCCCATTTGAAAATTCCTACAACAAGATCACAAAGTGTCTTATGTACAAGCTCCCACTCAAATATGGATTAATTCAAAAAAAAACTCAACAACCCACAACTGAAACCAAAGGTGATCAGGCTGTGATACCACTTGTAAGGAAGCTAAGGTAGCGAAACAAATTCCTACACTAATCTTAAGAGGATAATAATGAAAAAATTTTACAAATCTTTAACAGTTACAAAAACTTAAACAAAAATAAACACAAATATCATGCATACCACAACACCATGATTTACAAGGAAAACCCTTTTGGGAGAAAATCCCTACACTCCAAAAGCTACCCAATATATTATTCATAAATCACAAAGATTACAATATACTTGCAGAGCAAGCTTCTCACTGGAGTATCACCAACTAGAGATTCAGAAGTAACACAACCACTATTAGACTCTCACAGTACATCACAATACACAGTCGTAATACAATGCCCTCATAAAATAGGGTTGCCTTCTAGGGTAAGTCAAGCCAACAATAACTTATATAATTGCAAGGTTGAGACACATTTTCCCAACAGGTATTTGCCATCATGTACGGACAAGCCATGGCCAAGGCCACGTATTACCACACATTGTACCACAGGGATGTTCCTAGGCATTGACGACAGCTAAATTTTTCACACAGTAGTGGGGTTGCCCCTAGTGGTTCGGGAGGTGCATCATTAGTTCATCAGCCTTCCGGTAGCAATCACCGACAACCCTCTCAGCCTCCATCACAAAACAATGAAAAACAAAGTCGAGGCTAGCTTTGTATAGACATTTTTGATATATAGTCCTGATTTTTCTATGTATATCCATCCATTGGTTGATTCTGATAGCCTCATGTATATTCATTTTTTTATGATATCACACATAGATTCAGATTTTGTATCATGACAGACAATTTTGATGATATATATGAGATGACCTTCTATGTGATGATTATGGTGTTTATGATATGATGTTTTATTTTATGCTTATGCTTTATGATATGGATGCATATGTTTATTATGCCTATGATGTGATGTGATGTGTATGATTCATGATGTGATGTTATATGGATGTATGTAATGCAATGGTTTATGATATGTATGTGAATGCAATGTATGATTTATCTTCTTTTTCAGTATCTTTTCTACATGATATGTCATGATGATGCAAAATGTTCATACTATGAGATGGATGCATTTTCTTTTTGTGTATTTTCTATGCGATGATGTTATGCTTATGATATGATTATGATTAACTATGATGTATGTATGTTAATGGTGGTGGATGAAGGATGGATGGATTAACCATTTCTCTTGAGATTGATTTGGAAGTCCAGCAAGCCTGTGATTCTTCAAGACTTTATTAGATATGTGATGAGAGAGATGATTTGCTTGTTTCAGGAATTGGTATACTTCATCATATCATTCCTTATTTTTGATATAGCACATAGACACAATGCATCAAGGTATTGATAACCAAGATGGATTTATATTTAATGCGATGGAATTTGACTTTGCAAACAAATAGGATCATCCTTTTTCATACCTGGCATACAAAAACCTTGTTTGACCATGTAAAAGAATAAGCCATCGAAGTAATGAGACTAACACACAAAAGGTATGAAGAACCTAATATGTCCTAGCCATTGTTTTACTTGAAACTACCCTGCACATGCAAGATAAGTATTTGTTAAGATTTTACTAAGAGAACATCCAACAAGCACAACAAATGAAAGATAACAATCAATGCCCCATTCCTTTCTCTCTAAATCATTTTGATAGACATCATCGAGAGGTCAATGGAATGGGCCACTAAAATAAATCATCAGAAAATATCAAAATGAACAAACAGTCAATGTGATTCATATCTCTTGCCAAAGTAACCTAATCTAAGATCATTTTCGATGATGATGTCCATTAAAGGAAAGATGTATCCAAGGACATGTTATTAGATGTTTTGATTAAGACTAGTTGTTTGATAGGTCGTTGATACAAATGTTAACCAACTTGTTTACTCATGATCAAGACTTTAGATTTTTTAAGTTTAGGTTTACACTTTAGCAATTGCTAGACTTATTTCCATCTGTTTTACCAAAGCTTGATGATGACAATTGATTTATTATGGATGGAAGTATATTACAGGTGAAAGCGAAATGAGATGGGTGGTTTTTGACTTTTTTGGAATATTTCAATGTTTTTGACGTTTTGCAATGTTTTGAGGTTGTTTTTGATCTTTTGGGTGTATGTGAATGTTTAGGTTTTCTAGTTATTTGAGGTTGTTTAGGATTTTTGAACATTATACAATGTTTAAGCTTTATAAGATTTTAATTTTTTTAATTTTTTTATATATATTTAGACCAAGACCTAAGGGGAAACTGACCTAACCTCAGGAGCTCATCAATGATGGCCTTGCTTATGTTATACATGTAGAGACGACGTAGTTCGACCGACTCTAACTAATAATCATTTATTGATAACATATGAACATTGATGGATTTTCAATTTATTGTGGCAAACTCTTAAAGACTGACCTAATGCCTCAGGGGATCCTTGATGATGGCCTTGCCTACATTCAAGCTTAGAGACAACGTAGTTTAACAAGTATTTTTTGCTTTTTTTACTTTTAGACCTGTTTATGGATTTTGATGTGATTTGGATGTTTTTGGATTTTGAGATTATTTGAATGTTTTTGGATTTTTGGCTATACAAATGTTTTGGATGTTTTTTGGTATTTTGGTTGTACACGTTTTAAGATGTTTTTGGATTTTGGCTATACAAGATGTTTTGGATTTTGACTTCACAAGTTTCTGAATGTTTTTGGTATTTTGAGATTTTGTGACTATTTTTGGTATTTTGGGATTTTGTGACTATTTTTGGTATTTTGCAAATGTTTTTGGTATTTTGGGATTTTGCAACTGTTTTTGGATTTTTTAGATTTTGCGATTATTTTTGGATTTTGATATTTTGTGAATAACCTTAAGGGAATATACAAGAACCCAATCCAATGCAAGTATAGACAGATGCCCCCAGTGTTATACTATAGGCTACCTCGATATAGGTAGGACAAATTGACCTTAGGATGTGATAGACAACGAAGTAGGGTAAGTCAAAGATTCGATAATGGATGGATGGTGCTTATTTACGCAAGGCACCTATTTTTCAGGTTTTCACTAAGGTACTTGCCCAAAGCACCACCGAAGTGGTTTTCACTAGAGGACGATTTTTCCTTTTACTATTTTTAATCCTTTTTTTTAGGTTTTATTATTTTCTTTTTTTTTTAGATTTTTGGATTTATACCCTTCAAGCCTAGGCATAAAACTTCTTGAGATGTGAGCTATTGATAGGCTCCTACAAGGATTCTCCTTTAGATATTGACAATTGATAAGCTCTAGAACCATAACTATTTGTATCAACGAATGGTCTTAACCAATTGGGTTCAAACTTCCCTTTGCTATTTGGATCTAGCATATTCTTCTAGTTCTTCTTCAGTACAAGATTTCCTACCTAGAAGGACCGAATTTTGATCTTCTTATTATAGCTCCTTTTCAGTCGGTTTTGATAAGCTTGTAAGTGATTCAAAGCTTCTAGGTGATGCTCATCCAATAGCTCTAACTCATTGAATTTGGCCACTTTGTATTCTTCATCGGTAATGAGATTTTGCAAAGACACTCTTAGCGATAGGAGCTCAACCTTGATAGGTAGGATAGCTTTAGTTCCATATACTAGGGAATAAGGTGTGGCACTTATTGGCATGTGGATACTAGTTCTATAGGCCCATAAAGCGGGGTTCAATTGCAAATGCCAGTCATGGCCAACTTCATTTACCGTCTTTTTGAGAATCTTTAGGATGGTTTTGTTTGAAGCCTCAGCTTGATCGTTACCCTGGGATAGTATAGGGTAGAAAATCAATGTTGGATATTGAACATTTGGCATAACTCATGGACATCATGATCTTTGAAAGGTGTTCCATCATCTGAGATAAGGACTTGTGGAATATCATAGCAAGAAATGAGGTATTTCAGGATGAATTTAGAGATTTGCTTTCCCATAGTGTAGGTCATATGTGTAGGGATCGCTTCCACCCATTTCGTGAAATACTCAGTGGCTGTAATGATGAACTTATGACCGTTAGATGAGGTAGGGGTAATATTTCCTATGAGGTCAAGTCCCCACTGCGAGAAAGGCCAAGGTGTAGTGATGGGTTGGAGTTCTTGAGTTGGTGCATGGATGAGGTCCTCATGTTGTTGACATTGCATGCACTTCTTGACATATTGATGAGCTTCTTGTTCAATGGTAGGCCAGTAATACCCCACCCTCAATAATTTTTAGCCAATATCATACCACTTGAATTTGATCCACAAATGCCTTCATGTACTTCTTTCAACACAATCAAAGATTCCTCTTGGTTAGGAATGTTGGGAATTAAGGCGTCTCAACCTTTGCAATTTCCTAGCATTAAAATACTAATTTATTAATGCCTATGTTGTATTTTCTTTCTCACATTAATTTTTCATCTAATGTGACTTGAAACGGTGAGTTGTCATCATATTGGGAGGTGACATGGGATGTGACATGGATGTTGTGGTCTCCACAAGGCAATGTAGGCATCCCACTTTGGGAAGAGATTCTTTGACATGTGTCGGCATCTTTGAGGGATTCTATGACAAAGTATGACAGGTTCCTATGATGGTTTTATGACGTGTAAGAGCCAGATTCTATGACAGGTTGGACAAGTGTTGGAAGGTATCTTTGCATGAGAAAAGTAGGCACCCAAGTTTTACCTATGACAGGTTGTAAGAGAATGTACGAGGCATCTTCTATATTTAGTCAATTATGACAAATTCTCTTATAGTTGTAAGAGTTGTCATATATGACAGATTCTTTGAGGGATTTTATGACAAAGTATGACAAATTCTTATGATGGTATGTCGACATCTTTGAGGGATTCTATGACAAAGTATGACAGATTCTTATGACAGGTTGGACAAGTGTTGGAAGGCATGTTTGCATGAGAAAAGTAGGCACCCAAGTTTGACCTATGACAGGTTGTAAGAGAATGTAAGAGGCATCTTCTATATTTAATCAATTATGATAGATTATCTTATAGTTGTAAGAGTTGTCATATATGACAGATTCTTTGACATTGTAAGGCATCTGTCATACCTATGATGAGAAAATTTGGAGTGCTCAAGTATGGAGGTATGTATGGGGGGTTAGGAATCATGTGACAAGTGTCATAGGAGTCAAATATGTGTCTGAAAAATGTGCCACATGGTTTTTGACACCCATCTTTTGTAGCTTGTTCTAGAAGATACCTTAATGCTTATATTCTCTATATATTGGATTTCTTAGAGTGGGTTTAGTATGTTGTATTTGTAGGTATTGTTATGCTATCAGAATTACTTGAATTCAACACTTGTGTATACTCTTAAAGAACTTTCATTGCAAGTGTGTTGTAATCACCATTGATTTGATAATACATTGTGCAAGTTTTGGAGTGTGGGGTTTTTCACCCAAAAGGGTTTTCCCCGCGATATATCATGTGTTGTGAGCTTATTTTGTTTGCATGTGTTGTTGTTTTTTAGTAATATTCCTATTGTGCATCTTGTATTGTAACTGAAAAAGAATTAAAACTTCACATATCTCCTCTTAGATCAACATTAGGAAGCATTTATGTATACCTTGCTTCCTTTTAGTTGGTATTAGAGCTTGATCACCTTTGATCCTAGTTGTTGGGTAGGTGTTTTTTTGTACTAATCTTTGTTTAAGTGGGAGCCTGTGCAGTGAGTTTGAAATCTTTGTTGCAGGAGAGATGGCTAGCACATCTGGAAGAATTGAGATGGAGAAGTTTAACGGTGGTAACTTTGAGCTTTGGAAGCTCAAGATGGAAGATATTCTTGTAGATCATGATCTATGGGTTGCTAAAACTAGAACCAAATTGACAACCATGAAACAAGATTATTGGGATCTCATGGATAGGAAAGCCAAGGGTCTTATTAAGCTCTGTCTGGCTGATTTTTTCCTCCTAAATGTCCATGAAGAGAAAAATTTTGCTTCTCTATGGAAGAATCCTAGTGATGTCTATTAGGCTAAATCCCTAGTAAACAAGCTTTTCTTAAGAAAGAAGATGTATTCTCTAAAAATGGAAGATGGAGGATCTGTGGTAGATCACTTGAACTCTTTTAACATGGTTGCTCAATTGGGTTTCGTTGGAGACAAGATTGATGAACAAGATTGTTGCATTCTCCTTTTGTCTTCATTTCTTGACTCTTGGGATCACCTGTTAATGGCTATTGGGAGCACTACTTCCACCTTCAAGATGAATGAGGTGGTTGCCTCTTTATTATTTGAAGAGATGCGAAGGAAGTCTTCTGAGATGGCCAAGAAGGACCTTGTTGTTTGTGGAAGACCAAGGAGAGAGGAAAAAATAAAGACAAGAAATCTAAATCAAATTCTTCGAGGAGATCTAAGTCTCTTGGTAAGAAGACCAAGGAAAAATGTTGGAACTGTGGCAAAACTAGTCACATTCAGAAAGATTGCAAGGAGGAGAAGAAGAAAAAAAGAGTCTTTCTCTAATTCTGAATGTGAGAAATCATCTAAAGATGATGGATAAGCATTTATTGCAGCCTTGGCAGCCCATGCATTAGATGATTTGTGGTTGATAGATTTGGGTGCATCCTTTCACATTACTTCTCATAGAGATTGGTTCTCGAAGTATGAGTACAATGGTAGAGAGGTGTACTTGGATGATGACTCTTACCTGAAGATTGTTAGTCATGGAAGAGTCAACATTAGATTTCATGATGTACAAAAGAAGGGGATCAATGGTGTACTACATATCACTGGTTTGGCACGAAACCTATTATCTCTAGGTAAATTGAATGATGTGGGTGTGCAAGTAGTTTTCTCAAATGGAGGAAGCAAGATGATGAGAGGAGCTATGGTGCTTGCTAAGGGTGCTTGGATTGGCACTTTGTTTTAGCTTGATGCATGCATTGTGCAGTGCAATAGTTTTTCTATTATGAAGAAGAGATCTTCAAAGTCACTATCCTCACCATTGGAACCAATAGCGAAGAATATTTTCGCATCTACTTCTGATGGATGTGCTTTTTGGGTACCCAAGTGTGCTAATTCTATGGAGATGAAACTTCCAGTGGAGGAAACTATGTTATGGAACCAAAGGCTTGGCCACATTGGTGAGAAGTTTCTTAGAACCCTAAAAAATAAAAATCCTGTTGAGGGGATGAATGATTGTAATATTGAGTTTGATTTTTGTGAGCATTGCATTTATGGAAAGAAAAACCATGTTCAGTTTTACTCTAGTTCTCAAAAATCTTCTAAGGTGTTGGATTTGATTCATTCCAATGTATTTGGTCCTGTTAATGTTCCTTCAATTGCAAAATTTGTTTATTTTGTTTCATTCATTGATGATTATAGTAGGACATGGGTTTATTTCCTTAGAAGCAAATCTAAATTCTTTAATAGATTCAAAGAGTTTAAAGATTAAATGTTTATGGACTGAAAATGGTAGTGAGTTTTGTTTGACAAATTTTGATAGGTTTTGTAAAGAACATGGGATTGAAAGGCATAAGACAACTTCCTACACCCCTCAATAGAATGGAGTTGTAGAAAGAATGAACAAGACGTTGATGGATATGGTGAGGAGTATGCTTAGTGGAGCTAGCCTTGAACAAAATTTTTGGGTTGAAGCTATTGCCAATGCTTGCTACCTGATTAATAAGTCTCCTACTTCAACATTCATGGATAAGACACTCATGGAGGTATAGTTTGGTAAAAAACCCTCATTGCAACATATTTGAGTATTTGGTTGTGAGACATATGGTCATGTGCATAAGGAGAAGAGGTATAAGTTGGAGAACAAGGTTGTAAAATGTATCTTCATTGGTTATGGCATTGGTAAGAAAGGATACAAGCTTTGGGATCATGTAGCCAAAAATGTTTTGTATAGCAAAAATGTGATTTTTCAGGGAACTAATTACTCTTATAGTTGTGTCATAGCCAGAGAAAGAAGTAAAGAAGGAGGATGTAGTTGAAATTCCTCCTACCCTTGATAAAGAAGAACTTGATAGGCCTGATGATGAGGAGAGCTCAAGTAGCTCTGAAAGTTTAGATGAAAATGAAGAACCTCAATTTCAACCTTTGAGAAGGTCTACATAGATAAGGTGACAACTTGATAGGTTTGGATATTCATTACATGATTCAAGTTGTGTTTTTGCTTTGATCTCTAATATTGATGAGCCTAAGATTGTAAAGGAGGCTATGGGTATGCATGATTTAGATTCTTGGAAAAAGGCCATGAATGAAGAAATGGATGCATTAACAAGAAAAAACACTTGGGATTTAGTGCCCTTGCTTGATTGATGTAAACTCGTTGGTTGCAAATGGGTGTTCAAGAAATTTTTTGGTTTAGATGGAAGTGTTGAGAGATATAAGGCAAGGTTGGTCGTAAAGGGTTATTCCCAAGTTGAGGGATTGATTACGGTGAGATTTTTTCTCCTGTTGCAAAGCTGGCATCCATTAGATTTTTGTTATCACTTGTTGTTGCATATGATTTAGAGATTGAACAGATGGATGTGAAGACAACTTTCCTTCATAGTGACTTGAAGGAAGAGATCTATATGTCACAACCAAAGCATTACATTGTTAAAGGTACAAAAAATTTGGTTTGCAAGTTGAATAAGTCTTTGTAAGATTTGAAACAATCACCTAGGATTTGTTACCAAAAGTTTGATTCTTTTGTATCGAGTTTGGGATTTTTGAGATCGAAATCAAATCATTGTGTCTATTTCAAAGTAGTTGATGATTGCATTCTCATTATTGCATTATATGTTGATGATATGTTGTTCATTGGGAATGGTAAATCTATGATATCTAATTTGAAGTCTCAACTTTCAACAAAGTTTGAAATGAAGGATTTAGGTGAAGCTAAGTACATTCTGGGTATGGAAATAAGAAGAGATAGGGAAAACAAATTTTTTTGGTTAGGACAAAGTAAGTATGTGAATTTTGTATTGGAAAGATTCAACATGGCATATTGTAGACCATTGTGTGTTCCTGTTATAACAAGGACAAAGTTATCGGTTTCAGATTGTCCAAAATCTCCTAGTGAGGTGGAGGGTATGATGAGAGTACCTTATTCCAGTGTTGTTGGTATTTTGATGTATGTCATGGTTTGTACAAGACCAGACATTGCCCAAGAAATGGGAGTCCTTAGCCGATTCATGGTTAATCTTGAACAAGTACATTAGGATTGGATAAAGAGAGTATTCAGGTATTTGCAAGGTACTTTCAAGTATTCCTTATGTTATCATGGACATCCTACATGACCTTTGCATTCAATTTGTATTCATGGATTCATGGATTCAAATTCGGCAGGTGACATTGACAACAAAACATCCACCAGTACCTACGTGTTTACTATGTTTAGTGGTGCTATAAGCTGGATGAGTAAGCGACAAGTTGTAGTCGCTTTTCCCATTGTAGAAGAAGAGTACATGGAAGCTACTCATGCTTGTAAGGAAGCCAATTGGCTTTGAATATTATGTTTAGATATTGGACTTGATGCCAAGATGATTACTATTTGCAGTGACAGTCAAAGTGTTATTTGTTTAGTGAAGAATCCCACCTTCTATGTTAGAATAAAACATATTGATGTTCAATTCCATTTTGTACGTGACATGGTGGAAGATGGTAAGGTGTAGATTGAAAAAGTTGATACTTTGACAAATGTTGCAAATTCCTTGACAAAGCCAGTGAGCATGGAGAAGTTTAGATGGCAGTTGACTACCTAAATAAATTGACTCTTGAAAGGTGTTCAACAAGTGGGAGAATGTTGGGAATTAAGGTGTCTCAAAATTTTCAATTTCCTAGCATTAAAATATAAATTTATTAATGCTTATGTTGTATTTTCTTACTCATATTAATTTGTCTTCTAATGTGACTTGGCACGGCGAGTTGTCATCATATTGGGAGGTGACATGGGATGTGACATGGATGTTGTGGTCTCCAGGAAATGTAGGCATCCCACTTTCGGAAGAGATTCTTTGACATGTGTCAACATCTTTGAGGGATTATATGACAAGTATGACAGATTCTTATGATAGATTCCTATGACAGTCTTATGGCACATAAGAGCCAAATTCTATGATAGATTGGACAAGTGTTGGAAGGCATATTTGCATGATGAAAGTAGGCACCCAAGTTAGTTGACCTATGACTGGTTGTAAGAAAATGTAAGACACATCTTCTATATTTAGTTAGTTATGACATTATTCTCTTACAGCTATAAGAGTTGTCATATATGACAGATCCAATGACATTGTAAGGCATTTTTCATACCTGTTAGGAACAAATTTGGGGTGCCCAAGTATGGAGGCATGTAAGGGGATTTGGGAGTCATGTGACAAGTGTCACAAGAGTCAAATATGTGTTTGAAAAATGTGCCACATGGTTTTGGACGCCCATCTCTTGTAGCTTGTTCTAGAAGATACCTTCATGCTTGTATTCTCTATATATTAGATGTCTTAGAGTGGGTTTAGTATGTTGTATTTGTAGGTATTGTTATGCTGTCAGAATTACTCTAGAATTCCACACTCGTGTATACTCCTGAAGAACTTGCATTGCAAGTGTGTTGTAATCACCATTGATTTTATAATACATTATGCAGGTTTTGGAGTGTGGGGTTTTTCACCTGAAAGGGTTTTCTCCATGATATATCTTGTGTTCTGAGCTTATTTTACTTGCATGTGTTGTTGTTTTTTAGTAATATTCCTATTGTGCATCTCATATTGTAACTGAAAAAGAATTAAAACTATACATCTCTCCTCTTAGATCAACATTAGGAAGCATTTTTGCATACCTTGCTTCCTTTCAGTTGGTATCAGAGCTTGATCACCTTTGATCCTAGTTGTTGGGTAGAGGGTTTTTTGTACTAATATTAGTTTGATTGGGAGCCTATGCAATGAGTTTGAAATCCTTGTTACATGAGAGATGGCTTACACATCTGGAAAAATCAAGATGGAGAAGTTTAACAGTGGTAACTTTGAGCTTTGGAAACTCGAGATGGAAGATATGCTTGTAGATCATGATCTATGGGTTTCTATTCTTGTAACCAAATCAACAACCATGAAACAAGAAGATTAGGATCTCATGGATAGGAAATCCAAGGGTCTTATTAGACTTTTTTGGTTGATTCCATCCTCCTAAATGTCCATGATGAGAAAACTTTTGCTTCTCTGTGGAAGAAGCTTGGTGATGTCTATTAGGCTAAATCCTTGGTAAACAAGTTTGTCCTGAGAAAGAAGATGTATTCTCTAAAAATGAAAGATGGAGGATCCATGTAGATCACTTGAACTTTTTTAACATGTTGGTTGCTCAACTGGGTTTTGTTGGAGACAAGATTGATGAAAAAGACCATTGCATGCTCCTTTTGTGTTCATTTTCGGATTGTTGGGATCACCTAGTAATGGCTATTGGAAGCACTACTTCCACCTTTAAGATGGATGAGATGGTTGCCTCATTATTATTTGAAGAGATGTGAAGGAAGTCTTCTAAGATGGCCAAGGATCCCCTTGTTGTTCGTGGCATACCAAAGGAGAGAGGCAAAAATAAAGACAAGAAATCTAAGTCAAAGTCTCCAGGGAGATCTAAGTCTCCCAGTAAGAAGACCAAGGAAAAATGTTGGAACTATGGTGAAACTAGTCACATTCAAAAATATTGTAAGAATAAGAAGAAGAAACACAAGTCTTTCTTTGATTCTGAATATGATAAATCATCTCAAGATGATGGAGAAGCATTTATGGTAGCCTGGGCAACCCATACATTGGATGATGTGTGGCTGATAGAATTGGGTGCATCCTTTCACATGACTTCTCATAGGAATTGGTTCTCAAAGTAAGAGGAGCACAATGGCGGAGAGGTGTACCTGGGTGATGACTCACACCTCAATATTGTTGGTCATGGAAGATTCAAAATCATATTTCCTGATGGAGGAGTGAAGGGGGTCAATGGTGTACTGCATATCCCTAGTTTGGCACAAAACTTGTTATCTATAAGTAAATTAAATGATGTGGGTGTGCAAGTAGTTTTCTCGAACAGAGGATGCAACATGACAAGAGGAGTTATGGAGCTTACTAAGGGTGATCAGATTGGCACTCTATTTCAGCTTGATGCATGTACTATGTAGTGCAATAGTTCTTCTATTGTGAAGAAGAGATCTTCAGAGTCACTATCCTCACTATCAAAACCAGTAGCAAAGAAGATTGTTGCATTTACTTTTGATGGACATGCTTTCTGGGTACCCAAGGGTGCTCATTCTATGGAGATGAAACTTCTATTGGAGAAAACTATGTTATGGAACCAAGGTCTTGGCCACATTGGTGAGAAGGGTTTTAAAACCCTAAAAAATAAAAATCTTGTTGAGGGGATGAATGATTGTAATATTGAGTTCAATTTTTGTGAACATTGCATTTATGGAAAGCAAAAATGTGTTCAATTTTACTCTAGTTATAATAAATCTTCTAAGGTGTTGGATTTGATTCATTATGATGTATTTGGTCCTGTTAATGTTCCTTCGATTGCAAAATCTATTTATTTTGTTTCATTCATTGATGATTACAATAAGACATGGGTTTAATTCCTTAGAAGCAAATCTAAAGTCTTTAATAGATTCAAAGAGTTTAAAGCCCTTGTAGAGAATCATAATGATAGAAAGATTAAATGTTTGAGGACTAACAATGGAAGTGAGTTTTGTTCGGTAGATTTTGATAGGTTCTGCAAAGAATATGGGATTGAAAGGTATAAGACAACTCCCTACACCCCTCAACAGAATGGAGTTGCAGAAAAAATGAATAGGATGTTGATGGAGAGGGCTAGAAGTATGCTTAGTGGAGCTAGCCTTGAACATTTTTTTTGGGTTGTAGCTATTTCCACAACTTTCTACCTGATTAACAAGTCTCCTACTTCAGTGCTCATGGATAAAATACCCATGGAGGTATGGTCTGGTAAAAATACCTCATTGAGACATATTTGAGTATTTGGTTGTGAGGCATATGCTCGTGTGCCTAAGGAGAAGAGGTCTAAGTGTGAGAACAAGGCTATAAAATGTATTTTCATTGGTTATGGCATTGGTGTGAAAGGATACAAGCTTTGGGATCATGTGGCCAAAAATGTTTTGTATAGCAAAAATGTGATTTTTCAGGGAACTAGTTACACTTACAGTTGTGTCACGGCCAGAGAAAGAAGTAAAGAAGGATGATGTAGTTCATATTCCTCCTACTCCCGAGAAAGAACTTGATAGACCTGATGATGAGTAGAGCTCAAGTAGCTCTAAAAGTTCAGATGAAAATGAAGAACCTCAATCTCAACCTTTGAGAAGCTCTACACGGATAAGGCAACAACCTGATACTTTTGGATATTCATTGCATGATTCAAGTTCTATTTTTGCTTTGATCTGTAATACTGATGATCCTAGGACCGTAAGGGAGGCTATAGGTATGCATGATTTAGATTCCTAGAAAAAGGCCATGGATGAAGAAATTGTTGCATTAAAAAGAAATAACACTTGAGATCGGGTGCCCTTGCTTGATGGACGTAAACCTGTTGGTTGCAAATGGGTGTTCAAGAAAAAGTTTAGTTTAGATGGCAGTGTTGACAGATATAAGGAAAAATTGGTCGCAAAGGGTTATTCCCAAGTTGAGGGAATTGATTATGATGAAATTTTTTCTCATGTTGCAAAGTTGACATCCATTAGGTTTTTGTTATCACTTGTTGTTGCATATGATTTAGAGATTGAATAGATGGATGTGAAGAAAACTTTCCTTCACGGTGACTTGAAGGAAGAGATCTATCTATCACAACTAGAGCATTACATTGATAAAGGTAAAGAAAATTTGATTTGCAAGTTGAAGAAGTCTTTGTATGGTTTGAAACAATAACCTAGGATGTGGTACCAAAAGTTTGATTCTTTTGTATTGATTTTGGGATTTCTAAGATCAAAATCAAACCATTGTTTCTATTTCAAAGCAGTTGATGATTGAATTCTCATTATTGCGTTATATGTTGATGATATGTTGTTCATTGGGAATCGTAAATCTTTGATTGCTGATTTGAAGTCTCAGCTTTCAACACAGTTTGAAATGAAGGATTTAGGTGTAGCTAAGTACATTTTGGTTATGAAAATCAGAAGAGATAGGGCAAACAAAAAACTTTGGTTAGGATGGAGTAAGTATGTGAATTTTGTGTTAGAAAGATTCAACATGGTAGATTGTAGACCATTATGTGTTCCTGTTACAATGGGGACAAAGTTATTAGTTTTAAATTTTGCAAAATCTCCTCGTGAGGTGGAGGATATGATGAGAGTACCTTATGCTAGTGTTGTTAGAAACTTTTGATGTATGTCATGGTTTGTACAAGACCATACATTGCCCAAGCAGTGGTTGTCCTTAGTCAATTCATGGCTAATCTTGGATGATTATATTGAGATGCGGTAAAGAGAGTATTCAGGTATTTGTGGGGTACTTCTAAGCATTCTTCAACTATAATAATACCCTTACACAATTATAGCCTACGCAGTTCTAGATCAAATACTAATAAATATTCTTCAACTTCATTTCAATTGGTTAGTTCTAAACTCTTATGTCAAAATGGGGTAATCACACAATAATGAGTCCCACTTTTTGGCCAAAGTAGGACATTGAAATTAACATTTTTAACTAAATCTTCACTTTTTGAAACCTATAATAGCTAAACCATTAAGAATTCGAAGATGATGCAAACTAATGATTTGTGAAGATTTGTGTGTGGAATCTAAATACATATATTTTAAAATCTAGAAATAAATAGTGAATTTTTTATGCAACTTTTAATAACTTTTTTTTAGAGTAAACAACATTTTAAAAAGTGATGTTTATGACATAACATATAACTTTTTTATAGAAATGATAAATTATAATTTTTTAAATATAGATTTGTATCAATATCTAGTGCATGGATACTTTTTCTTAATTTTTTGTTGCATATTTTTCTCTTAATTAATTTTTTAAGTAAGAGTAATTAAAATTTAGAGATAGGTGTATTTCATGATGCATAACTTGTTTTGTATGTATCGAAATAATTTTTCGCTGAAACAAGGACATCAATACCTAATGCATAAATTTTTTTGTATTTTTTTTAGTATTTTACTATTTTTCCACCTGTAGAACAAAGAACTTGATGTTCTATGAAAAACCTATGTTCAATAAATCTTAGAAAATAAATATATAATAAAATTCAAATATATTAAAAATTATACTTATTGGAAAGCTCATTTTGAGGACTATGATCTTGCAAATTATCTTGTCAAGTTCATTCCATTTGAAGGTCCATATCGAGGTTTAAAACTGAAATTTTAGAGGAAAATTTGAGGTAGAGAGTGAAAGTGGCTAGTAAGGACGTTTGTTCAAAGGTATTCAAGGACCTTCATTCAAAGGTATGCCATTCCCAAAAAATCCTTCGAATGAAGGTAATTTCTAAAAATGGAATAAAGGGACCTTCCAACAAAGGTCATTTTTTCTATTTTTGGAAATTTCCTTCTTTTTCTTTAACTATGAGAATCGGGTAGCCCCCCTATAAACTGCAATGCGCTTGGTAAAAAAATTTCATGTGATCTGCGACGTTGGCGCGACACACCCTCTAGTACCACGGGTTTGGGGAAAGACTAGACCTCATGACCACTTGCTTGCAACATGATGCTTTAGTCAATCGAGCTAGGCCCCCCACCCCTTTTTTTGGAAATTACCTTCATTCCAAGGATTTTTTACATTTATAACCTTCAAGGAAGGTAATTTTTGACATACCTTCAAGTGAAGGTACCTTTGTTAGAAGAAATACCTTCGAATAAAGGTGTTTTTAAGTTTTCACTTCCATTCGAGTTTTAAAAAGTGATTTCGTCCACCTCCATGGTTCCAACCCTCCTTTATCTTTGCTAATAAGCCCACTTTTGTTACCACCACCAATACTAATACAATTTCCATGATGAACTTTGTTATAGCAATGTTATGAATGAAATTGAAAACCAATATGCTTACCTATTCTTGGAAGATCTTATCTTTGCACCTAGATGGAAAAATTCTCACACAATCAAAACCATAAATCATTGCAAAGAACATTATGGATTGTGGAAACTTGGTATCATTAAAGGAAAAAAATATCAATTATGATATTAGTATTCTATGTATGGGTAATACTACTCCTATATCTAATATTAACACCATTACATTTGATTTGGCTATTAATGATGTATATAATTCAATGTAGATAAATTATCAATCTATGTACTTGTATCATCAACAACAAATATATTTCAAAAAATATACAATGGATGGGAAGTTTATTCTTCAATAAATTTTACAAAAAGCAACTTCAAATATAGTTGATATCATTATTTAAAGAATTTCAATTGATTCAAACAATATTGTATGCTTTGTTTATAGAGCAATGTAAATGACATTGGAGAAAAATAACATTCTATAATATTGTATATTTTTGTTACAAATTTCCCATTCAATACTCGTAGCTTGGATCTATATGTAAAAGGTATTTTTTGTAACTATTATTTAATATTTTCTTTAAAATATTTGCATCCAACAAAACTATTATAATTGATAACTATATCTTTAATTGTCATAATTGGCTAATTGTTGTTATCTTCATATTTATGGTCTCTTATTGTTTCAACTTTCATATTCACCTCTTCATCTTTTCATCTTGTCAGAATGTGCAAGATGTCAAGGAATATGTGTATCTACATGTCACTACATAAATGGGAATTTCTTGTTCTAGGCCCAATTGATTCCACCATAATGGCACACATTTTTTTATGGACTACCCCCATGTTGAATGGGCCTTTAAGTTCATATTAAGTGAATATTTTATTAAGGGGTAAATAGTGTGCTCTAGTATTTTGATGCAGTCTTGTGCTTCCTATCTAATTGCATGGACTTGGTCTAGGACTCAAACTTTGTAAATAAGTAAGAATATACATATATTTAGTATTATTTTCTTCCATCAATCATTTACAGTCAAGTTGTTGTTGCTTATGATGAAACGATGGGTGATGGTTTGTTGGGGGTTTATTCCCTATGATATGTTAAACTAATGTGAGCCAATCTCCTACATTTATAATTTTGTATGGATAGTTTTGACCTATAATTATGAAATCATCTTTATCCATGCCTTGTATGCACATAGTTCCCACTTGGGGGATAATATATCAACTAGGGTCTCAAAGGTATTCACAAATATCATATTATTGTATGGGCATGTTCCTCCTTAAGGCCCTGTGCTCTTGCATCTACATCCACTCTTGAACCAATGTCTCCCAAGTAACTTGTCAATGTTTCATCTTCTTCTTTTTCTCTTTTTGGAGTTTGTACTTTTAGATTTATTTTTCATTTTTTATTTGGGATTTTATGGTTCTAAAATATTTTATCTCCTTGAGTATTGGAATCTCTCACAACTACAATAATATTTAATTTACGTTGTTTTCTATTATGAATATATTTTGTTATAGGTGATGTGTCACCTTTATAAAAAAAAAGTTGTTGCTAATGATGCACAACTTTTTATTTCATTAAAAAACATAATTTATATTTTAAAATGATAAAAATTATTTCTTAAGATATTAAAATCTTTGTTTTCTAATTTTTTGTTATTATAGAACATAAAATATAGATGTTGCAATAATACAATGCATTGGTTCCAGCTTGGTTGTCTACATACCATTATCAACTTCCTTACAATTTACTTCTTCATATAGAAAATTTGAGTTTTCCCTATAGGAACATAGATAACACAAAGAATCAAATATAAACACTTTGCAAGGATGAATGACAACTATTTTCAAAACCATGTAAAATGGTTTAACTTCAACAAACATGAATCAAAGTTGTGGATAAGTTTGGATATTGAATTTTATAATCTTCAAATAGAAATCAAACATTTTAGCACATGGACATATTATTTATACCAAGAACTTAATAACCTTTATATTGTAAAGTGTATTTGGAAGGTGCCAATTAGGCCAATGGTGAATAAAGATAAATTTTGTTTAAGTAGCCAACTTAGTATGTGGTTGATGTAATATCTACAAAATGGTGATTACCTAGTGTCTATAAAACAATGGATTTTATATAATTTTAGCTATGTATTTTCCATTAGGTTTAATATACTTGATGTCAAATCATCCTTCATATTTATAGATGCAAACTATGGAATACCAAATTTGTATAAAGTCTAATATGTTAATCAAAAGGTGAATTATTCTTCATAATAGTGATTATGCAGACTTACCACCACCACCATCACAATACAATAGTGACCAAGAGTATAATAGTTTTGGTCAAGAAGATGACTGGTGATAAAAAAAATGACACTAGAAAAGCCTTAAGATTACATAGTGAAAATTATGGACTTTGAATTTATTGTACTTGAAAAATATTTGATTTTGTCTTAATTTTATTGTGCAATGATAAATTTTATATTCTAACAATTTTTATATATTTCCAAGAACAATAATATTGAATTAAAAAATATCATAGACTATTTTTATTAACTCATGGGGTGATAATAGGTTTGATTTTTTATTTGCATGCCAAATGTAGTTAATTGATTCTCAAGAAATTAGAACCCTTTGATGTGGCACAATTAGAGTTGACATTTGAAATACAATTAAATATGAGCAAAAGACATGTTTTCTTATTATCATATGTTATCATTACAGTAGATACTAGTAGATATTTATAACACTTGCATAGTACGAGTTCAAATTAATGATGTCAATAAAGTTCACATACATTACACTTTCAATCTTATGACAATAACAATGACATTTTCTTGTCATAAAATCTTAAGCAACGAGAAAGGAATAAACAAACTATCCTAGAGGTCCAATAGAAGTAAAAATTCAATAAGCATTTGGTTCATATATATCACAGGTACAATACACCCCTCTTGTTTTACTATTACATAATTTGTATTCATTTGACACAAATAAAGTGGCAAATAGAATATAAATAGACAAAATAGAAAGAAATAATAGATGTAGAAAAATATAAATTAGCATATCATTCTCAACTTTGCAATATTAATAGTATAGTTAGAATTGAAGGATTATTTATAATTAACACATTTAAATACAATGTAAGAGACTATCTTTTTGATACATAGGAATTCCTATTTGATAATCACTATACAAAATTCAATTACACAATGGAACTATTGATTACTTCTTGAATTTCCTTTAAGAAGACAATGCAAAAGCACTTACTTCATATAACTACAAGTTAGATCCTCATACATTATATGAATTACACATAATAGAAGATGTCGAAACATAAAGATCTGCAATGCCAACTACAAATAATGAAAAAATTATATTATAGGGAGACTTATTTTGTATTCATTGGCTATCCAAATGGTTGGGTATACAAACACATGTTTGGCCATTCACAAGAGGAAATAAATATTTACATTTCAACTAGTCATCTAATAGAGAATCATACTCTATAATTTTCTATGATACAAATCCTTTTCATGGACACTTTGAAGCACTCCTACCATACAAAATACAAGTAATAAATATCTATTCAAGTATAAAACTCTCTAAAATCAAATAGTTCATTAGAAATATTAATGAATGTAACATTCCAAAGTGCAAATATTATAGAGATAACGAGTCCAAATAACTTTTAAAAATCAAGAAAAAAATACACAAAACATATAAAAATATTTACAAACTTCAACAAATACAATTCAACATCATCAATAGAATTATTCAAAAACTAGGTTGAAGACACACCTAGATATGCATGTCTAGTTTGTCAAATATTGTATTTCAAGAGAGAGACAACAACTTTCAAACATAAATAAATGCATAAATATTACAACTTAAAAAATAGATATATTACATCAATAAACTATATTTTTCACGAGTATAAAGCATCCTTGAAGCAATCTAAATAATTTAAATATGCAACACCAAAATATATAACCAATAAACCATTACAATATATAGCAATGCTTTCATAATTAGAAGAACAATTAATCTCACTTAGAATTACATTTACAGAAATATGACAACTATGATGCAAATAATCTCAAATAGGTTAGAGTGGTTCTATTATAAATGTACTAGTTGACATAAACATCATACAAATAGTGTTACCATATTCTACTAATAAAACATCAACAATTATTGTTTCTCTTAAAAAGTGACTAGAACTTAAAAATGCATACCAAACAAGAATGGTATGTGCAACTATCATTATAAAAGCTTTGAAATAATTATATAAAATAAAAAATGTTCAACAAAAAATATTGGATACAAACTCTTCAATTTAATTATGCAGATGAAAAAATTAATAAAGCTAGCACAAGTAAAAGTGACGTTGAAAATGTGGGTGGTAGGGTGGGCCCCCTCCCTCTCATCATGCTCCTTCTCTCATCCACGAGATCGATGGAAAAGCAGAGGCAAATCATTAGCGGATAAGAGGAGAGGGAATGGGGCGTCAGATGGGGAGCGCAAGCTAGCAGTGCAATGGCAAGGCCACATCACCTTACATGCCAATACAAGTTGTCACAGGAATGAGGAAGGCAAGCTTCCAAAAGATGACAATCCACCAAAATTAGGAGATCTCAGAGGCGCTAGATGTCTTAATGACACATTAAGCTAAGAACAAACATCACAACACGTGGAGTATGGTCGTCAGGGAAGTTTATGCAAATTGGCCAGGTGGTAGAAGTCGATCTTCATGAGGGGCTAGTTGAATCAAGGCCGAGGGTGGCAGGACAAAATTTTATTGTAAGGACGGATTTCCTCACTGAAACATCATTCCAGGCTTGTGTTCAGTGGCTTAGCCTTGCTGGATACGAACTTTTAAAATGCGGATGGATAATGGCATTTTCATTGTATGGTTCTCAAAATTTGTTGTGTTGGTTGTCTTTGTGCAGGGAACTCTCGACTGGAGTGTTGGAAATGGAAAAGATGGGCAAATCAAAATTTATCATCGCTATTTCAGCGGAGGGGCTGGAAATCTTCGGTGTCGACACTCCTGTCTCTTTGGAGGCGACAAAGAGACAAATTGCATTCAGGGAAATCACCGACCAAAGGTTGAAGAGAATCCTACTTGAGGACGATCCCTTAATCATGGTAGCAGTCAAAATGATATTAGGGAAGGGCCACTTGGAGAGAAGGGAATTCGCGAGGGACAATGCACATATTTCTTCTAGATTCTTGGCTGCCATTTTGGACCTGGAGGTGCCGAAGGCAAAAGCAAAGGAAATAATGGAGAATCTCTTTTGGGGTGACCTGTTAGGAGGGTTAGAGAAGACATTGAAAGCGACCTTCTTGGGTAAAGGAATCCCACACCCCTTGGACCTGGAACTCCTTTGGGACACGGAAGAGGCAGTAAAGGTATATCCCTTCATTCTAGACTTAAAAGGGCCAGAGCTCATGAGACACAAAATGGTCTCGGCCATGGCGGTCGAATTTTTGAAAAGAAAAATGGGGTTAGTGATGGAGGAGGGTATGGATTGGGAGGAAGACTTCAGCTTGTTTGCAGAATTGAATGGTTTTCTGTGAGGCTCGACCTCAGTGTATTAATTTTTTGTTTAAAAAAAGTATAATCAGTACTGGTTTTTTGAAATTATGCTGTGGGACTGCATTTTTTGTGTCGGTCGTAGGAAGCTCCTGTGCTGGTAGGTCCAGATTTCATGGTAGATTTGTGGTCTCTCCTGCTACGCAGACGTATTGTATATTTTCTTAAATCTAATACAAAATCATAACCTTACGTATCAAAAAAAAAAGTGACGTTGAAAATGAAATCCCTTACGAGACATTGATACATGACTTCATTGAATCTAAATGCATACATGAAATGCAAGACAAAATCATAGAAGTTGCACCAATAAAAAGACACGATCCTATTGGAATATTTAAAGATAAATATGCTAAATAAATAAATTTACTTGCACTATTCTTTGCAACCTATGTGATGAAGACATTACATCAAAAAATTCATACCAAAAAACTGCACAATGGGGATTACAACACTCAAATCGAGTTTTTTATTACCATAAACCAAATTTATTTTTCAATTCCATTATAATATTGATAGAGAAAGTCCTATCCAAAATGTGTATAAGACTATATAAAGGCCAACTACAAGAAAACTAGTAATAAAAGATATAAAACATAAACCTAGTTTAGAAAAGATACTTAGATTTGACATTAGCCACATTGATTTTAAAAGAAAAAGAATATCTCTAGATTATCTACATCAAAAATATCGTTACAATGATATAACAACTTGGACCACCCACTTCTTACAACTTGACAAGAAAATATCCTATCATGCGTGCATGTTATTATAAGCATAGAATTAATGCGATGAAAAAATGATATTAACAAATAATTTCTTCTTTGAAACTATTTTGGATTATGTCTCTATAACTTAATTCCAAAATTATAGAAATGAACATGACCATTTCCTCTTGTGGATTAGAGATGCACCAATTTATGGCAAATACAATAATGCAATTATCAAACAATTTATAGACAAGTAAAGTACTTGTAACATAGAACGTGTACATTTTGACATATAACTATCATACACAAATATCACCGTGCACAAAAAAAATGTAGGAAGTTAAAAAGGAAAACTTACATCTATAATTTTCAAATCCCATTGACTAAAAAAGCTACAATTCTTGAACCATGTAAAGACAATGAAGAAACTACTATTTTCATAGAAAAAAATACTTTCCACTTTACAAGAAGCAAAATTTGAAAATTCATTCTCATTTCAAATGTTTCTAAGAGAAATAAATATTATTGAATATGAATACATAATGGCCATCAAATCTACAATATATAGATCAACGATTTTGGTAAGAGGAAAATCATCATACATATTGAATAATAGTTTTACTAAAATACTGCAAAAAATATGGAAAGTAAATAAAAATACATGATTTATTTTAAATGCATATGCTATGAAAGTGTATTGTAGCTCATATATGATAAAATTAGACAATTCAATGACATACATTCAAAAAAAATTGTAAAGACCTCAAGAAAAATAGTATTACATGCTATAAAAATTATAAGTAAGATTGATAATTGTTGGGTGAAAATTATGTAATCAACTCTCGACAGATTACACAACTTGGACTTCAGCCACAACTATGTGAGATATGAATCTCTCCTCTCGGAAAGGGGAGGCGCCCTTCTTACTGCTAAGAGAAACAATAGTAAATCACAAAAAAGTAATTACACAATGTACACGAAATTCACGGAGTGGGGGGGGTGTGTTACATTCATCCTTCTCTCTTTTTTCAGAGAAGATGTTTACAATGCTTCACGTGTTGGAAGTTCAATCTTTGATAACCAAACTAACAACTAGCGCATGCCAATATATCTCGGCCAAGCGAGATATGAAGTGATTAATAAAACAAATAAATTAAAAGGGAAAGCTCAACGGCTGCAATAAAGTCGTCTGTAGCTTTTATCGTTTTGGATCTTTGTAGACGCATCGCTTATTGCTATAGAAGCACAAAGTCTTTTAGACGCTAAATAATTCTTCGAATAAAGATGAACGACATAGCACAAAGTCTTGTAGATCCTTCCACAAGAATATGGTAAGAGATGAATGATTATAAGCGCAAAGTCTTATAGATCACCAACCAATGATAAACAAAATAACAATGCAATCTAAATAATAGATGTAACGCAAAGTTTACATCAACCACTTAGAGTCTTTCAGATTCCTCGAACTAATCACTACCAAATCAAATCAACTTACAAAAGTATTGAATCCAACGCAAAGTCTGGCTTGCAATCCTTTTCTTTATTGATTGAATCTCATTCACAAAGTATGAACGCAAAGTTTCACAAGTTTGCGTACAAAAGGGCAGCACTTCGTTGCAATAGACTAAAAGATAATTTACAATGAAAATCCCTCAAATTATATAGAAAGAGGGATGAGCAAAAGAAGGAAAGAGATTGAGAAAATCAGGGAGAGTTAGGTGAGCGATTTTAGGAGATCTCACCTAACTTTGACGAAAGTCAAAGTGTAATTTATTTTCAAAATATTACATCTTTGATCTTGGTGTAATTACAATTTACAAAAAGACATTCGAAAATGTCGAGAAATATTTACAAGATGCATAGAGGGATGCACCGGAAATGTCTAACACTGGAGAACAGGAAGCTTCTTCATTTTTCTTTGCTTGGGCGCGGAGTCTTCATACTTCTTCCTAGTCTCCTGCATGAAATTTTTATTTGGATGAACCAAGATCATAGGACATCACCTTCGGGATCACTTGACGAGATCTGGAGAGAAACTGCAAGGATGGTGAATCAATAGGCGTTAGCAGAAAAAGCAGCATTGGGAAGCGCGAAGCGAGCAACAATGTCGAGCAAGCATGAAACGAGCAACTAGGCATGGAAAACGATGCGGTAGTGAAGAAACGGGGTCCGGAATGGAAATAGAGCGAGTTTGAAGAGACTAAGATAAAAACTGCCAAAAGTGTAAAGGTGGTAAAATTCAGCACCATTGCACAAAAAATGACTAAGTCCGGAAGAAAAGTGCAAAGGTGCTAAAATTTAGCTCCATTGCACAAAAAATGACTAAGTCTGGAAGAAAAGTGCAAAGGTGCTAAAATTCAGCTCCATTGCACAAAAAATGACTAAGTCTGGAAGAAAAGTGCAAAGGTGCTAAAATTTAGCTCCATTGCACAAAAATGACTAAGTCTGGAAAAAAAAATGTGAAAAGTGTAAGGGCGCTAAAATTCAGCGCCCTTACATTTTTGGAGATTTCAGTCTTTGATGCAGGGGCGCTAAATTTTAGCGCCCTTGCACTTTTCAAAGTTAGAATTTATTCTGGCATTTTCAACATGTCATGGCACTAAATTTTGGCGCTTCAGCATCTTGAGCACATTTTTGGTAAAACAAATGTAGGGATGAATGGAAATGGCGCTCTGAGTTGGAAAAGTTTGTATGCATGGAGTTGCCATTGAAATTGGAGAATAAAGAGAAAGCAAGGGTAACAACTTACAAAGATGAAACGCGAAAAACGCTAGAGAAGAACTTCGAATTTCCAAAACACGTGATTGCAGCTTGAGAAGAACTCGCCCAGCAAGAAGAAAAGAAGAACAAAGACCATAAACAATGAAAATGGCGAACAAAGACACTTTTAAGTGAAAAGGAAAATAAAAAACCTAACTCAAGTCGAGCAATAAATTTAGGCACGAAAAGTGGCACGATTGACCTAAAAGCGAAAAAGATGAAGAAACGCGCCAGGGCCATATAAAAGTTTAGTGTCAGGAAAGTGTAATGGCGCTAAAATTTAGAGCTATTACATTTTGGAAAACACAGCGGCCAATTGAAATTTTACTAGATTTCATTTCCTTTTAGCCAATTTTGGCTTCAGAGCGACGCACAAGGCCACCGCGATTTTTGCCAATCTGGCAAGTAAGTGAGATTCCGCGAGGAGCTCGTTTCGAAGGTCTTCGCGAGGTGAACATGTGGGAATGCTCAAATTGACTATTCAAGACTTTGGAACGCATTTCGAGGTGGCTTGAAAATCACTCATTATGCGTACACTTGAACTTCACGAATCCTAGGAAACAGACAAGTTTCGTAGGGGGTTATCCGTGGAACGAGCGCTGCTAGATTCCGTGATAACAGCAGGCTCCTGTTGGGGATCTTCCTTCAACCGTTCTTTGAAACGAATGAAGGGAGAAGAACTCCAGAATTCAAGTGCCTTTATCCATTGGGCTTGGAGTCAGGTGACAACGACGAAAAACAAATTTACGAAAACAAGACGCAAACTTATGCAAATGCACTTATTGAAAAGGGAAAAACCTACCTAATTAAAACTAGCCATTAATGAGACCTTCTCAAATGAAACCGTTCACAGGTTCAACAAAATAGTTGCCTTTCTTCAGCAGCTTGCAAGGCCTTCCATGATCATTAGCAGCTACATGTAGATGAGGTTGAAGCATTGCTTCATGAAAGAGATGAACAGGTTCAGCTACCTTTGAAAATATTATGGATATACTGCTGCTCCAAAATAAATCATTGAATCCAGGCTGCTCCTGTGCATCTACAAATATATCTTTAACTGCATCCTCAAGTTTATCTTCACGCTCAGGTGCAAGTGGAACCTCTGTCTTCCCATTGGCCTCCAACCAAGCAAGATGTCTTATGGGACATTCCCTTGATCGATCAAAGATTGAATGCTTCTTACCAGTTGCTACCTCAACAACTGATTCATCAACCATGGCAACCTCATGCTGATTGGGATGATCTCCTTCATGTGACTCAAATGAAGATATGACTGCATTGTATACCTCAATATGATGTTCACCATTCTCAGACTTGGGAAAATCTGAATTATTTATAAGAAGGTCCTCACGTGACATAGATGCATTCTTTTCAACTTGATTGAAATCTGCATGCATGTCCATCTTTTCAGATCTCAAGAAAAGATTATTTTCATTCACTTGAATTTCAGCAAAATGACTTTCATCGTCCTGCTTTTCATCAATGGCTTTCTGAGACTGCATAAACCAGAAATGGGAGTCGCCAGCTATGCATGCTTCCTTTTCCTGGAAGAGAATAGCGAGATCACTTGGATCGGAGTCAGGATGTTTCACTGCTCCTTTTACTAATGGTACCTCAAGAGCAAGCCTCTTTGGAGGTGGAGATAACTTGTGTTGATTACCAACAGCAAAATTATGAGCAACATTTGAAATTGACCTCCTTGGTACGTCCTGACAAGGCACATAAAACATGCCTTGAGCTAACTGCTTTTTGAGGTCAAATAGCTCATTCGCCAACCTTTGCACCATAGGCTCCCTCCTTGTGATGGAAGAAAATAACTCCAAAGAAGAGCTTTCTTCAAATTCATCCGAGTCAATTTTTATTTGCCCAGCAAGAATGAGATCATCTTCAATTTTTGTCGCCAAGGTCTGCACAACTGCAAGAGTAGCTGGAGGTGCTCTTCTCAATAGGAAACCAACCTTAGGCACTTGAGCATTTACAAAGAAACATTTCAAGTTCTCAGCTGTAGGTTGAGCAACAGTTGGAATTCTTCGTGTCAACTTGTTGAAGTGAGCAATGAACTCGCGCATGGGCATGTGAGATTCCTTCTTCAACTGGGTGAGCTGAGCCAACAAAGCAAGAGCATCTTCAGGAGGCTTGAACCTTTCTTCAAACTTGGCTATGAGAGTTGCCCAGTTTGTGATGGTACTTGGCGCCAAATGATAAAACCAATCTGCAGCAACACCTTGGAGAGTCTCCACAAACAGCCTTACAGATACATCTTCGTATTCAACACCATGAACTCCACAAGCAATGTAGAAAGCAGCAACGTGCTCGTCAGGATGTTGCCCATCACCAAAAAACTTGGGAAAGTTCTTCCGTGAGCCTTCAGGAAGAGCATGTAGGGGTAGAACTAGGCTCAACGGACCAAAAGCATTTCCCCAAGGACCTTGAGCAGCCATTTACATGTCCTTGGTGAAATCTTGAAAAACTTATAAGAAAATAAATTACAATAGAAAAGGACACAGGTATACTTCAAACGAAAGCATGAGGCTTTAGAATGCGTATCGTGTCCCCAGCGGAGTCGCCAAAAAACTGTTGGGTGAAAATTATGTAATCAACTTTCGACAGATTACACAACTTGGACTTCAGCCACAGCTATGTGAGATGTGAATCTCTCCTCTCGGAAAGGGGAGGCGCCCTTCTTACTGCTAAGAGAAACAATAGTAAATCACAAAAAGTAATTACACAATGTACACAAAATTCACGGAGTGGGGGGGGTGTGTTACATTCATCCTTCTCTCTTTTTTCAGAGAAGATGTTTACAATGCTTCACGTGTTGGAAGTTCTGAATTCTTGATAACTTAAAACTAACAACTAGCAGTAATACCAATATCTCTATCTCGTCAAAGCGAAGCGTAGAGATACCAGAAGTAATTAACAACAAACAAATAAATTAAAAAGGGAAAGCTCACGAAGGCACAAAGTCGCTCCGTAGCTTTATCAATGTTGGATCTTTGTAGATGTACCGTTTGCTACGTTAGAAGCACAAAGTCTTCTTAGACGCAACAATTCTTCGAACAGCATGAACGATTACAAGCACAAAGTCTTGTAGATCATCCAACAAGAGTATCAATTAGCACGAACGATTACAAGCACAAAGTCTTGTAGATCCTTCGACAAGAACATGCAAGAGCATGAATGATTATAAGCGCAAAGTCTTATAGATCACTCAACCAATGATAAACAAAATAACAATGCAATCTAAATAATAGATGTAACGCAAAGTTTACATCAACCACTTAGAGTCTTTCAGATTCCTCGAACTAATCACTACCAAATCAAATCAACTTACAAAAGTATTGAATCCAACGCAAAGTCTGGCTTGCAATCCTTTTCTTTATTGATTGAATCTCATTCACAAAGTATGAACGCAAAGTTTCACAAGTTTGCGTACAAAAGGGCAGCACTTCGTTGCAATAGACTAAAAGATAATTTACAATGAAAATCCCTCACATTATATAGAAAGAGGGATGAGCAAAAGAAGGAAAGAGATTGAGAAAATCAGGGAGAGTTAGGTGAGCGATTTTAGGAGATCTCACCTAACTTTGACGAAAGTCAAAGTGTAATTTATTTTCAAAATATTACATCTTTGATCTTGGTGTAATTACAATTTACAAAAAGACATTCGAAAATGTCGAGAAATATTTACAAGATGCATAGAGGGATGCACCGAAATGTCTAACACTGGAGAACAGGAAGCTTCTTCATTTTTCTTTGCTTGGGCGCGGAGTCTTCATACTTCTTCCTGGTCTCCTGCATGAACTTTTTATTTGGATGAACCAAGATCATAGGACATCACCTTCGGGATCACTTGACGAGATCTGGAGAGAAACTGCAAGGATGGTGAATCAATAGGCGTTAGCAGAAAAAGCAGCATTGGGAAGCGCGAAGCGAGCAACAATGTCGAGCAAGCATGAAACGAGCAACTAGGCATGGAAAACGATGCGGGAGTGAAGAAACGGGGTCCGGAATGGAAATAGAGCGAGTTTGAAGAGACTAAGATAAAAACTGCCAAAAGTGTAAAGGTGGTAAAATTCAGCACCATTGCACAAAAAATGACTAAGTCTGGAAGAAAAGTGCAAAGGTGCTAAAATTCAGCTCCATTGCACAAAAAATGACTAAGTCTGGAAGAAAAGTGCAAAGGTGTGCATTAAAATCTCAAATTCATTGCACAAAAATGACTAAGTCTGATAAAAAATGTGAAAAGTGTAAGGGCGCTAAAATTCACCTTACATTTTTGGAGATTTCAGTCTTTGATGCAGGGGCGCTAAATTTTAGCGCCCTTGCACTTTTCAAAGTTAGAATTTATTCTGGCATTTTCAACATGTCATGGCGCTAAATTTTGTGCTTCAGCATCTTGAGCACATTTTTGGTAAAACAAATGTAGGGATGAATGGAAATGGCGCTCTGAGTTGGCAAAGTTTGTCTGCATGGAGTTGCCATTGAAATTGGAGAATAAAGAGAAAGCAAGGGTAACAACTTACAAAGATGAAACGCGAAAAACGCTAGAGAAGAACTTCGAATTTCCAAAACACGTGATTGCAGCTTGAGAAGAACTCGCCCAGCAAGAAGAAAAGAAGAACAAAGACCATAAACAATGAAAATGGTGAACAAAGACACTTTTAAGTGAAAAGGAAAATAAAAAACCTAACTCAAGTCGAGCAATAAATTTAGGCACGAAAAGTGGCACGATTGACGAAAAAAGCGAAAAAGATGAAGAAACGCGCCAGGGCCAGAAAAAGTTTAAGTGTCAGGAAAAAGTGTAATGGCGCTAAAATTTAGAGCTATTACATTTTGGAAAAAGTCACTTCATGCAGGGGCGCTAAATTTTAGCGCCCTTGCATTTTCCAGACTTAGCCAATTTTGGCTTCAGGGCAGGAGCGCACTTTTTCAGTGCCACTGCATTTTTCACAATTCGCTAAGTACGAACAGTGAGACTTCGCGAAGGAGCTCGTTTCGAAGGTCTTCGCGAGGCAAACATGTGGGAATGCTCGAATTGACTATTCGAGACTTTGGAACACATTTCGAGGTGGCTTCAAAATCACTTCATTATGCGTACCTGAACTTCACGAATCCTAGGAAATGGACAAGTTTCGTAGGGGGGTTATCCGTGGAACGAGCGCTACTAGATTCCATGATAACAATAATACATTACTCAATCTTTAACAAATACCTTCACAACAAGCCACTCACATTGTCCTATTAGTTCCATCAAACTACAACTCGAGAAAATGTATATTCATTTATATAAGACTTGAAGATGATTGAACATTTATCTTAAATCCAAAAAAAATTGGACAAACTAAGATGCATTAGAAAATGTAATTTGAAATTCATTAATAGATTACTATCTTGCAAGACCTAAAAAATTTTGCACATGTATTTTGTATAATTCATTTTAGAATACAAAAAAGATGGTAAAGAATCACAAAGTAAAGCTAGAGAAAATGTTATATGATTTGTAAACTTCAATAAACATATTGAATTAGAAAATCATTATGGAGAGCAATTACTACTTTATCTGCTATTTACAATAAGAGAAAAAACTCTTGAGAGCACTATTAAAGCCAATCACATTAAATACACTTTGAATGTCAACCATATATGGTGTGACATTGATAAAGCTATTGATGAATTCAATATAGAAAATAATGACATTCAAAATCAACTCTTTCCTAAAAATCATATATCACATAAAAAAAATATGACATAAAATTATATTTCAAAACACTAAAACTAAACAAACCAAACAAAATAATTCAAAATGCATTTGAAATTGTAAAAATCTCCACATTATTAATAATATTGAATACTATAAGTTGAAATGACTGTTAAATAAAGAATAATAAGCAATTGTAAAAGGCATTAGATTGAAAAAACATAACTTTACACTTGTTCCTAATAGGAGGAGCTTAAGCAGGGAAGAAATTTAAGTGTAAGAGTTATATATTAAACCCTTATTCATATATATAACAACTCTATTGATAATAATCTAGACAAATTGAAGAATAAAAAAACATGATTGTTTGGGTTTGCAACATATACTGATTGGGAGCTCTCACAACACCGTAACCTAGGGTTTTTAGGCTCTAGTCATATGATTCCTTTCTTTGCTTTTTTGTGTGTGTTGGGGCGTTTGTCGATGTGTGGGGCCGAGGGTGTACGATTTGGGTGTTTTCTGATTGATCGGGGTTTTATAGTGCTCATTTCCTGTTTGGTTTTTGTCTGGTGAGGTGTGGGGATCTCGTGTGTAGGTTGGTTTATGGGTGGTGTTGTGAGAGGTGGTGTTCTCCTGTATGGAGGATCAAAATAATGATTTTGAAGGGGGGTCTTATTTCTACAATCAAGTAGGGTTGTTTATCAAACCCTAACACATAGGGTTTAATTTGATTGAAGAGCTCCTATCAAAGGTTTTGGTTTGGGTGAGGCTCCCATGTTTACCTCTAGAGTTTTGGAGGAATGACATTTTGCACATGATCACCTTGCTTCTAGGAAAACTGGTGGGGTCATCTCAACAGATGATGGATAAAAAGGTAATTTCATATGCTCACATTCTTTTTAGGGTTTTTAGCTACTCCATAAGTTCATCTTAAAGGGGGAGTGTTAGAGTAATCATGCATTCACTAATGATTAATTAATATTTAATTAATTTTTAGTCTAATTTATTCTCATGCACTTAAGCTAAACTTAGGAGTGCTTGTATGCTTTTAGGGTTTTGCTCCTATATAGCACTCAACCCTCATTGTAATTAACTCTTTGTCTTTCATATCTTTTGATAGTCTTTTGCTTTTGTAGCTTTTTTGTTTGTTTGAGGAATATAACAATTCTTGTTTGCAAATCTCTTTGCGTGGAAGGTGTCTTTGTCTTTTGTTTTATCCTATGGCTCATGGTCTTGTGTTTTTTCACAATTCTAATAGATGGAATGTTAACACACCCAACATTTCACATATCATTTAACAAGTCATAATCCATCCCATTGAATTTTGAAACATCATATGCAATATGAAAGTATTATCAATAACCATGTGTGCTCTTGATAGATGAAACTTCCCAAGTAGGTGCAATAATTTTGCATTACATTGATAAATGGTTATAATATATAATGGAAACACCTACTAGATATTTTGAAAATATTAGGTACCATTTTTTATGGTGATATTTGTACAAGATTCTTTAGTATTTAAAAAAATTCCATTATTAAACAAATTAATGTCATACCATTTTTGGAAACAAAACATAAAGTAATATGCATTGCAATAAACTTCAGGATAAAAGAAGGAAATTTTGTTAACATACTCAATAGAATATGTGTTGACTCACAAAAAATTATTGAAAAATATTTAAATCAAACTATTTGTGCTCATCACCCATGGAACCAACCTTCCCTTTCTTCTATTATGGAAGAATAGATGTCAACACACATAATCAAAACATTATATCAATCACACCTAGAGAACTAATTATATTTTAAATATAATTGACATAGATGATGACAATTATAACACAACACCATTTGATAATTATACAATAAATTCATCATCTCAAATACTCTTGAAACCAAATATGTTAGTTGAAAAATATGTTGGTAATAATAACATAGGAGACAATCTAGTCAATGGTTCAAATGGAGCATTTAAAGCATACATGAAAGGTAGTAATTTTGACATTGTTTGGATCAAATTTGATAATCCATAAATTTGAAATAAAAAACATAAAAGATTAGCACAATGTCATAAGAATTGCATTGATGAAAAATGAACAACCATACTTCACATTGTCAAGCCTATTAAACAATCATATAGCCAAAACAAATTAACTATTAGAAAATAGTTTCCAATACAACTAGCATTTTCCCTCACTATTCATAGATCTCAAGGTTTTACAATACAAGGATTGTCATTTGAACCCTTCAAGCATAAATAAAAATGGATTAGCATATACAACATTTTCATGCACAAGAACAATTGCCACATTGTTTTTGATAAAATCTCTCACACAAAATCATTTCAAAGTAAAGAAAAAAGTAGTTATTGAAATTCCATGCCTTCAATCATCTACAGATTGACAATTTGAAAATGAACAATCATAACAAATTAATAATGCATATTTACTATTATCTATGTTGAATACTCATAACTCACATCTATATATAAAATATATACTTAATGATCATGGTATAATTTTATTTGATGTTCTTTGTTTATAAGAAACACATATACAACCATCTATCTTTGATAATGTGTTCTAAAATTTTAACCATTTTTCAATATTTCACATACATGATGTAACAAATTTCACTAAAAACAATCTCCTCAATTCAAAAATAATGCAACATAAAATAAAAATGTCGAGGCTATATTTCAATAACAATAGCTTTGAAACAAGAAGCGAGATGGAGAGTGGGAGGGTGAATTTGAAATTTGGAGAGGGTGTGGCTATGGAGGCGTTTGAGGATGATGGAGACGCTGATGACGATGATGATGGCTTTGTGATGGTGGCAGTTCTTGTTTCTACATCCGGTCTGGGGGTGATGGGGTCTTTTCTGGAGCTGGATGGTATCTTTTTTCCACTGCGTGACTTGGGGTCATTTCCACTTTCTATTTGGTGCCTTTCTTGGCAGCGGTCTACTTCTTTTGGTAGCTTTTTCCTTGTCCCCCTTGTGGCCTTTACTGGCTCGAATGTTCCTGCTAGTGTGGGGTTTTTTTTGTGTGGGCTTGTTTGCTCTAACTGCTTAGGCTTTTTTGTGTGCTGTGGTTCATGCCTTTCGGTGGCTGGTTGTCTTTGGTATGGTTTCAATGGAAATGGTGGAGGAGGATGTTGTTCACTCCTCTATTTTTTCTAAGAGGTTGCTATTGGGAGGGCTCTGGTACAGTGATGATCTCACTACCCTATTCGTTTGACTTGGGTTGGATGCTCTAGAGGATGGGTGTTCGGTTCTAGTTTGGATTGTCTTTCTTTGGCGATGGTTGTCCTTTATGGACGGGTGTGGCTTTCGCTTGTTTGGGTTGTTTCTAATGAGTATCCTAAAAACCCAATTATTTTTGTGGTTCTTCTAGTTTGGGAAGAACTCCTCCTCGCTTGTTAAACGGGTTTTTTCGTTGTTTGGTGTTGTGCTCTTGTGGATTTTTCTGTTGTTTTTGTTTTTACAGTGGCTAGTTATTTTTGAGCTTGTGTTGGCCTTTTGTGGGGCTTTCTTTGCTGCTCCTCTTTTTGTGGAGGATGTTGTGTTGATCTGGAGTGGTTCATGCCTTTTGGTGGTCGGGTGTCTTTGGTTTGGTTTGGTTGGAAATGGTGGAGGAGGATCTTTAAACCCTTGTGGCCAAGTATGCCTAAGGATGGTGTGATTTCTTCTGCTAGTTCGGTGGCTGTTCTCTTGGTTCTACAACCTGTTTCTTCTACAGAGGTGAAGACAAATCCTGTTGAGGTGGATTCCTCTTCTATAGAGGTGAAGATGGATGCTCTTTGTTCTAGTTTTCTCAACTATTGTCCCTTTTGAGGTGGGAGTTTCTCCTTTTGAGGTGGAGTCTATGGCTATTGGTGAACTATGGATTTAGTGGAAAAAGTCATGCAATCCTTTCCAATAGAGGGGAGCTCTTTCCTTCATTTATGGAGTTTGAGTTGGCTTCTTGGTTGGACTAGTGTTTTAAAGAGATTTTTCCTTCCTTTGTTCTGCCTTGTATTTCTCGTATTGAGGTTGAGAATCTTGGTGGAATGTTTGTTTTGATTGGGGGCTTTTGTTGCCTTTATCTCTTAGGCTCAATGTTGCTATTACTGAGTAGATGGTTTGTTGTAGCTTGGCTGCTGTGGTGCCTGACTGTTTTAGGTGATTTTTGCTAGTTTCTTTGGGTTCAAGGTCTCGATCAAAACTTGATTGTAAAGGGTTTAAGGTCCTTTCAAAACCTGTTGGTTGCAGATTGTATTGATCATAATATCTTTGTTCGGTTGATGCTGATGGGTTGCTGTTGGTTTGGTGATTATTTCTCTAGCAACTTCTTTGCCTTGTAAAGGGTTTTAGGTCCCTTCAAAACCTTCTTGTAATGGGTTTCGGGTCCCATCAAAACCTATTTGTCCCCTAATAAAAAAAATAGCTTTGACCAATAGTGAAATCAACATATGCAATTTATATCCAAGACCTATTACACCACTAATAGAAATTCTAACATTCACAAGCCAAGTACTCTTTTGTGTAAATAAATAATCTACTTTATATACTATAAGCATTTTCAAACATTGACATGTCTACAAATAATAACAAAAAATACTCTTAAACCATATGCAAAACCATAACATACATTTTCTATTGTGCAAATTAATTTGCCTCTCCAAACCACTAATTAATCACATTTGGTATATGTAGACACACAAACATAATGTATTTAGAAACCAGAAGCATACTAGAGTGATCATGATGCAATTTTTAAAAAAGTTTGAACTCATTGATGAAAGTATATCTATTTAAAAATGTTTTAAATGAATTTAAGAATAGCATATGAAAAGAATATATAGAAATCTTTAGTTAAATAACACTCATTTTGAACACAAATATAATAAAGATTACAAACACCATCTTTACAAGCTATCTTTGACAATGCATAGAACCTATTTCTAATAGACTACACCCAAATCAACCATAATGTGTTAATATATCAAAAGTTAAATCTTCTTATGCTTTTGTAAATCAAATTTATATATACAAACTTGAATTGTGGAATGAAAATGAAATTATTTCTTGATTTATCTTGTGATAATGTATCCTTATGTATATTTGATAGTTTTAAGCTTCTTGCTCCATGAACTATATCTTAACTCTAATTATAATTGTTGAATGCATATTTAACATTTTATATTTTTTCATAGAAAACAAATGTAAACTAGCAAAGAGAGTAGAAATAAATCAAAAAATATCCAAAAGATATAATCAACATTATTTATTTTCACTTATATTATCCAAATTAAACTTCCAAACTATAAATTCATTTCTTATCATTATTGTAGGTCAAAAGTAAAAAATGCAATATCAATTGATGATCAATCTTAATGTCTACAAAGCTAGAAATTTGTTTGAAGGAGAAACAAACAAAACATGAGACATGCTTCATACAAATTTTAGTGATGATAAAGTTGAGATGACTATCACTATCGATTTTATTAGTGACCTTATGCATCAACATGAAGAAAAAATAGTTCTAGGAATAACTATTGCATTACAAAATTTCAAATTGCTCCTAGAATTGATTATGTCCATGATGATTGTGATTATATACTGATTTTGACACACTCAAGCACAATTGAAACCATAACACATATGCATGAAAATTATAAATTCATACTAAGCACCACCTTTAAATAACTCCTCACAAGTGAAAATAATTATGCAATTAGATTTGTAGGTGTGCTTGCCATTGCCACCGAAAGAACAACTTTCCAATATCTTATTGACATAAAAGATAGAGATTCTAAATTCAACAAAGCATAGGTGCAACTATGTTTATAATTCTTTACTTTTTTGCAATTCAAAACCCTTTACTTCTAACACATTTTTCAATAAAACAAGTTCTCATAACTTCTATGTCCATAAAATAGGTACAAATGCATCTAAATTTGGCACATCATTTTTTATAGTGGAAGAACAAGTTTACCACAATGAATATCCAACAATGTTATTCAAAAACATTATGAAGTGAGTTGATACAAAAGATAACATCCTTTGTACATGTCAATCGACATACATTAAAAATTTGAATAATAAGAGTACTTTGGATCATTTATACAATTTTCTATAATCAACATTTGAGGTAAGTAGCTCCTCAATATTGAAATTTTATAATTACTAAAAATAGGCTTGAAAAACAAAATAATACATATTTTATCATATTGTATAGATTCATGAAACCATAAAATAATTAATCCATTTTCAATTCTATTTCACACTTTTTATCCTAAAATGTAACTGCAAATTTGATACATATTGAATACTTCAAGGCCAAATTGCTTATTATATTAAATGTAATCAACAAGTTATATACATTTATTCTCATTGGCTCAAAGTCATTTTGATATTTGACAATAAGCAAATAATAAGTTTTTCCTTAGACAAATCTATTATTCAAATATTGTTTCTCTAGTAATAAAAAAATATTACATATGAAGAATACATTGATGATAAACCAACAATTATTTTCATCCTATAAGACTTATGTATAAAAGGATAATTCACATTGAATCAAAATAGTCTTATAATCAATGCAAATAATGATCAACATCTTCTATGAATAAGTACAATCATACTTGACTATCGATTAGCTTATTTAAGAATTCTAAAACATAAAATGAATTGTACATGAACAATATAATATTCTTTCACAATAGATTTTTCTATTATACAACTAAAAAATGTATTAATGCTTTTTGAATCTCTAACTTTCAATTGAATAACAACAAGAAAAAAAAGTCACAAACTATCTTCAAACTATATTCTTGAAAGGTAATCAAATTTATTTTTGCTCTATTACATTGTATTTTGACATCTTATTATAGATAAGAATTTTTGTAATGAATTGTTCTTTGTTTAAAAATGATTAGTTAAATCTAATTATATTTTAAACAAAAACAATATTCTCATGGTCACCTTGATACAATTTTTGGAGGAAGCAATGAGTTGCAGATATTTAATATAAAAATAAATTTGGAAACTAAAAGGTCTTTGTTACTTTGGAGTGTGCTTGGCTTCTCATCTTGAACAAGCATAATGAATGCGATATGTTTGTGAATGTTACAGACTTGTCATTCCAAACTATCAGCTACAATAAAGATCATTGTCAATGATTCAAAATCAATTATTAAATTTCATTTATGTTACACAACTAAATGCAAACTTCAATCATATAATTATCTATTAAGAATCATGATATCTCTTTCAATCGAAAACTTGCTTTAGTTGACAATATATAATATAAGAAAATGCTTTACATATTTGAACAACTCTCTAATTATTATGTTAATATCATAATATACTATGCCAAAAGATGTTTCACATATTAAATTATATACATTTATATTCATTAATAATGATTAAAAATTATCATATCTAAAACTTTAATTCTAATTTGACACTTCCTTTCTTTTGATTAACGACATTGTTTTGATTCAAGTAACATAGATTTTAATCGAACACACTGAGTCTCTTGTTTTTACGAGGTGAATTGAAGAAAACATTTATTTTCCACTCAAACTTAAACCCACTAAAAAATCCATTTGTCCCTTAATATTTTCAAAAGTTTATCGGCAAATCGCCTCTTAATATATATATTTAAAATCTCAGTAATTGGCAGTACCGCCTCTCGCTCTAGCTAGCAAACTGTAACAGAAGAGATCATACATTTCTTTGGCACATATTCATTCCGCTTGATGTAATTAACACAGATTTATCAGACGACGATTTCTTTTTTCTAAATTGCTTCGATCGGGGTCATGGCCTCATTTCTCGCTCGACGTGTGGTCTCCAACCTGCGTGCAAGTCAAGCGGTACAATTATTTTTTCACTGCAATATTTGTACTGTACTGAAATTTGGAAGTCTTTCAAAGAATGTGATTCCTGTTTTATTTATTTTTAAACCATACCGTCCTTAGACGATTCGAACCAGAAACCTGCGAACTTATTAAAAAACTTAAGTGATTATCGACTAGATTTCTTTGTCTGTTACTGAAGGGTTTTGCGCTTTTTTCGTAGTATAGCTAGTCTTTGGTTGCGAGCTGGCGATTTTGTGTCAATATTTAGTTTCTAGAATTTTATGCGTCTAAAGTTGGGCTTCTGGTCAGTTATTTTCTATACTAGTGATGATTCTGAAAACTAGGGTGATTTGGACAAATCCTCTGTAAAATAAAATCCAATTTTACGAAAGAAACGGAATTAGGGTTTTCGGGGGTCAAGGGGATCGAATATAATTCAAATTTTTTACGTCTTCGGTGTAAGATGTGGAGTGAGAAGATAATACGTGAGATTATGCCGATATTGGGTCCTGAAAAGGATAATTACGGAAGGCAACTGTATAAGAGATTGATGTCAATGGGATGAACTCAAGTGGTAAACCAATGGGGCTTTTATCAGACACCCAGTTCAAATCTCAGAAAGGCAGCATGTTCATGTGTGGAATCCAGTAATATATTGCAAAACTCCAGGTGCGGTCTGATTCAATGGATGAGGCCAGGTACAACTTCTTGTTGAATTTGACAGAATAGTACCTCTCAAGGTGGCTTCTAACCAATAGGTTTGCCTAAGGGGGGCAATTTATAGGTGAATTTCGCAGAGAAGTTGCTCTCAAGGGTGGCATATAATTCAAAGGCTTTCTGGTGAATTGGTGGAATAGTACCTTTCAGGCTGATTTTTGACTTAGACTCGGACTTGGTAAATTGAAAAACCATGAAATATCGAGATTTTAAAGGATTTAAGGCTATTATCATGCAACCTTCAATAAACCAACTTTACAAATATAATAAACTTATCAGTTAGAAGCTACTTTGATTACATACACAAGTATACATTGATCAAATGAGTACAAAAGTGGATTTGAGTTGAAGGAAACAAAAAATTTAAATATATAAATATTCTCAAGTGTTTTAGGTGTACAAAACTCATGGATTATGATATCCATGGCATTAAAAAAAATCACAACATGGAATCATGAATTTGGTAGAAAGGAGCCTGTATCACTGGGTCCAACATCACTAGCTCTATGTAGGGTCCTACGCTTGTACCTTAGACAAGTTTGCAATGCTGCTACAACCATAGTAGCATTACTTAGGATAGGGATTGACTTGGCAAACCAAAAGTAAAAATGTTATTCACTTACTTGGGCAGAACTAGAGAGAATAAAAAAAAAGTTACTTCTCCATCCGGCATGGACCAAAATGATTTTAATTTTTTGCTTTTTGAAACTAGAGTGAGGGTCTAGGGGCAGCAATCTCCACTGGTTTTGAGGGGCAGTGCCCCTTTTAGGGCCTAAATTAAGGCCTCTGAGGCTACACAAACCTTCATGGTGCATGCCATTTTTCATAATTCTATCACTTTTAACCAAGTTTCAAGAGTCCAAACTCCAAACCCTTCAAAAAACATGAGTATTCAGGCCACAGAGCAGTGATTAGGCCCTAACTATGTTTGCTGTTTTTTTCTTCAATGGATTGTAGTTAGCTTCGACTGCTCTTGTTCTTTCCTTGTTTGAGCTTGCAAATGAAATGAATAGCACTTAGAAATGATATAGGTCCTTTTTAATGTTTTAGGCTTTAGTTTTTTAATTAATTAATTAAAATTTTTCCCCACTTTTTCACCTCTGCTCTGAAGGCTGAGTCTGAGGCTCAGGATTCAGCAAGTCATGCAAGTCTGACTATGTTTGCCAGAAATTGGGTTTGAGTCGCTGAGACTCAGTTCATGATGCTCACCTTAGGACTCACTGAGTTTGGTGAGTTTCTGGCAAGTCTTGTAACACTGATCTAACCTAAAGGTTTGACTAAAGGGGACAATTTACTGGGGAATTTGGCAGAATAGTACCTTTGAAGGTGGAACTTAACGTGAAGGTTTCCCTAAAGAGGGAATTTACTTTTGAAAGAGACAGGGTAGATTGGAGATTCTAGAAGAGGTCAAAGAAGTATTCAAGGGATCAAGAAATCATGAAGGAAAAATTTCAAGCTGTGTTGTGCAATTTGGGGAATTGGGACCGGAAGCGATAGTTAGTGTTTCGAGAATATTTGGCTAATTGAGAGTTATTTCTTATTTATTTCTTAATGATCTGATGCAATCAAGGAACTTTAATGTCTATCAGGGTCGGTTTTGGGATAGGGTTGCGATCTAATGTTTGTCTTTCTGGAGGCCTTCCGATAGAAAGCCCAGGGTTGTATAGAACTGGCACAAAAGATGCTAAGGAAATATGTCAAGAATTAATTTGTGGTTCAGTTCTTTGAGTAGATTTGGCAAATCATCAGAACTTAGTTGGTTATCCTTGTTATTAGATGTTCATTTTGTGTTATAACTGGAGCTGGCCATATAAGAAGTTGCCCCCAAAAGAATGATACTGGTTCTTGTGTGAAAATCATATAGCATCAAAAACTTTTTAATGTGACAAATTAACAACTCAAGTCAGGCCATTATTTTTTCCTGTTGATAAAAGAACACTAATCTCACCAACAAAATAATATCCAGAATTGTTGAACAGTCTCTTTTATTGATTTTAAAGCCTTCCTTTTTCATGTGATATAGTGCTTTCCAAGTCTCAACTGGACAAAGCTATAAGTATATATTGGATTGTCATGAAAATTGTGTTACCTTCTATTTGAGAGTAAAATTTATGACATATGTTATACGTATGAGGGATGACATATTTTAACTATGAAATAGCCTAGCCTTTTTCTTCCTTAAAGGGTAGAGCTGATAGCGATACTGTTAACAATGTTACAATTTGTATAGCCCTAGTGATCTATTAGTGAGAAGAAACTCTAGAAACATTGGACACAAGAGGAAACTACTGCCTTATTAGCATTGAGGATTACTAACAGCTGGAGTGTGGTATTCTGTACTACTCATCTTTCCAGTAAGGTAAATTAGAAACAGTTGGGAGAGCTCTTTCTTGGGATTGTCCAAACACACTCCTATAAAGTAGTTCTTTTGTTCTTTTTGAGAAGTTTGAGTTTTTCTCAGTGATTGTAACGTATTGCTTATGATTAATGAGCGGTTTCTTTCAGGATATTGTGGTGTTTTTATTTATTGAAATTGACTCTGCTTATTTTTGTCTGAAACGCCATTGTTTTAACTTTTTCAATTAGCTTTGTTAGCTACACTAATATGAGGCTGAAAATTTGTACGTTATAACATGTCTGCAATGAGCACATTCATAGAGCATGTGGGAATACAGAACTTGCAAATATGTACTTAATTTGAGGTTTAGTGGCTACTTTGGACTCAGCCACAGATGTCAGATTAACCAAGAATTGGACATATTTATGTAAGTCAATGAGAAGTTTGTGTACACACAACTTGATTTTACAATGTCTTCACCAAATCTTCTAGTTGATCAACTAATTTGCAGATTATGGATATGGATTTCAGAGTTGAATTTTAACATCTGCATGGAGTAGGAGTCAGATTTTGGCACTGCAAAGAAAGTGATTTTGTCTTGATATAGAATAAATTTGTATCAATGAACCATAATTGCAAGCAAATGGATATATGAAAGATCTGAAGCAATTCTTCAAATGAGAAAAAACTGAATCATGTATGAGTAGTAAATGAAATTCTTATTGCTAGAATCAATGGTGCATCTGAAAAGTTGGAAATTCAACTGCAAGGGACAATTACTATCTACAAATATTGAGCAAAGGATACATTTTCAGAATTTTAGACAGTCTGGCTCAATCTTGTTAAGCTTAAAATTTAAAATGGGATTAGGATTAACAGCATTGGGGCAAACACAATGTCCAAAGGACAAGTAAATTAATCATAACTCAGTTTAGTTTAATGTTGTAGATTCTAAATGATGTGTAGATATACGATGGTCTCAAATCAGAAACTTGGCAATATACTGGATGTAACAGTTCAGACTTGAATGTCTGGAAATTCTGAAACAAATATGTGAGTTTCTGAAACTGAAAACTTGAGTTTGGAAATAGAGATCTGAAACAGAAAAGAAAATATGATGGCTGTAGAATTCTATAACTGAGAACGCTTTGCCATCTAAAACATGTAGTATCCGAAGTCTAAAAGATTATGATGCAGTCAAAAAATCTGAAGATTGCTAGAAACTAAAAAATCTCAAGCTTGTGAAGATATTATTCACATCAATGGTTCAAACCTCTTGTTTTTATTTGTCCACTTTTGAATTTTCAATGTCATGGTTATTTCCTAATCGTGCATATGATGTTTACCTTGACCTTTTTGCTATGGGCTCATCAATTCAGTGGTTCATGTGGTACACCTTTGGGTAATGGTAATCTTAATTTGGTGCTATGCACCTTGTGTTTGGAGGCTACACATGTAAATAAGACCTCTTGTGTTAAGTGGCCTACATGTTTAAGATATATGGGGGGTCTTTGTGTGTTAATAAGACTGCTTTTGCTAAATGGCTTACATATGCAAGGTATAATAATATTATTTTGGGATATTTGCCTCTATTAAGCTTACCTATCCTCTTGTGAATATGTGGTAACAGTGTATAAATAAAGGGCATTCCTCTTACCATTTCATCCGATTCTATTGATTGATTCTTTATACAACATTTATGGTGCCTAAGGGCACTCCACTAATGCCTTAAGGGGTATCAAGAGTTTCTTTCCACATCTTCTGTGTCCCGTGTGCTTTCATTTCGTTGTTGATTCAAGCTTATGTCACTTTGAATATGCTTGCAAATATTGAAGTAGTTGGTGATTTATGTGCACAAGGGTTTCTTTCCCCATTAGATAGTGCTTACATTTTCTCATTGCTCATCCAAGTGCATAATTTTTTTTATCATGTGTGCAATATTTAAAAAATGCTATATGAGGAAGCTCTAAAGGATGCGAAATTGGTTAGATATGTGTTGTATATTTTGCTTGTTGTACATCTGCCATACCTAGTGTGGTTTGGGGCTGCACTCCAACTAGGGTATTAAATATATTAAATAATATAATGGTCATCTTAGTTAGGTTAGATAGTTTCTAATTTTGTCTTCAGTTTACGATTTTTTCATTTAGAAACATCGTCTTGTATTTTTTCTTTTTAAGGAGCCTTCGTCTCCTTTGTTAATATATCGATTATTTTGCCATCTCGTTTTGTAACATGGTATCAGAGCCGATGGGGTTCTTCAAAATTTGGCGAATTTTTTAATAAAAACATTCATAGCCTCTCTTTCCTGGAATTTATTTCTAGAAATTTTTCAAAGTTTATTTTTTGGAGAAGTTTTTTTTTGAAGAAAAGTTTTTGTGGGCAGTTTTTTATCAGAAATCGTGACTTTCTGATGTCAAAATTTGTGCTTGTTTGTTGGGTGAAAGATCGTGCGACTTTTTGCAGAAACGAGGGTTTCTTTGTTTGTGTTTTTTTCTGTCTCTCTTTTCTCCTCTTCGTGACGCGTTTTTCACTTAATTGTGGACGTGATTTTCACCTTCTTCCTGTGCGCGATTTCTGGGTGCGATTTGTTGCGGGATTTTTGGGTGCGACCTGGCGTCTAGCTTTGTCGAGTTTTCATTTGTTTCTGGGTGTGATTTTGAAAAGATATGGGTCGCGTTTTGAACGAATTGTTGGACGCATGCAAGCCGCGCGATCTCCTTCTACTTTGGCGCAATTTAACCTACAATCTCTGCATTTTTTTGAGCGTCTTACTCCCGCACAACCTACTAGAAGGCATGTATTTTGCCTGAATTGTCACGGGTTCTATGTCTTCTTCTGTCCAGTATGTGTCTCTGTTGGCGGGATTGTGATTTGGCGTGAACATCATCTAGTTTCTTTGTGCTGCACTTCGAACTCTCTGTTTGGTGGCGGTAGGGATAATGCCTTGGTTCAAAGGTGCTTGTTTACAGTATTGGAGTTTTAATAATTTTTTCCATAAAAATTATTTTTGGGGTTTTATAATTTTTAGACCTTAAAAAATTATTTCTGGGTTTTATAATTTTTAGACCTTAAAAAATTATTTTTGGGTTTATAATTTTGTCCTTTAAAAAAAAAATTATTGTTGGTTTTTTGATTTTTTGCCTGAAAAAATCGTGGGAGGGTTTATAATTTTTTCCTGAACAATTAAGAGTCTGTTCCTGTATGCCCTAGTTCGGGTTTTCTGCAGTTTGGGAGGGCTCTCTGATTTCTGGAAGGGTTTTACCTTTTTTTCTTAAAAACGATGTTTTGTATGTTGATCTGTGTCTCGGATTTTGTACTGGGTTGTAATTTGCAGAGTTGTGTGGGATTCCTTTGTAACGCCCCGCCGTGCGAACCCCAAAGGATATTAACACAATAATTACAGCACAATTTTTTTTTTAAAAATACACATAACATACATGTAATACACATCAAGTCATATCACGAATTTCAATTAAACAGATTCATTAACACATACATCCCTTGGGGTACACGAAGAGTCATTACGCGACTTAGATCCATACAACATCAATAAAGAATAAAATCCAAAGATATAATCATTAACAATAACAAATATAACACATACATGAAAAATTCATTGATAAGAAGCCATCTGCACATAAATACAATATATGCATGATTTACATAACACATTGAATAACAACTGCCATAGCCAGTATCCACATCAAGTTTAACATTTCATTACAGTACAATATTTAAGAAGTACAATGATACAAAAGTGTTCCAAATATGAGTGAAACCATCACCAGATAGCATGATACAAATGAATAGATGAATACAAAGTATCATAACTAGCTCCAAGACAGATATAACTCTGGAGTCGCTGCAACATCACCAATCCGCACCTCTCGATCCTCAATTGGGGACCCAATGGGGTGCTTAGCACGTTCCACCCGACCATGTGAGTCCGAAGACCCACCCCCCGTGCTAGGAGCTAACAAGAAAGAGACCTCAACCAAGAACATCCACGCAGAGAACCACAAAACTCAACGTCATACCAAAGTATCATAACACTCAGGAAATTACAATGACATAATCAACCACATCCAAGAGTCAACATAATAACTCAAAGTCATAAATCTCATCTCATAAATCAAAGCAATAACCAGTAAACAAATAACCAAAGGATGATCATGAAACACTTCCAAAACATAATACAATTCCAAATTGCAATTAACCAACACAATAACATCATATCACAGTACCATAAGAGTACAAGGTCGAAACCCAAACATCAACAAGATTTATACAAGACCATAGAATACACCATAGATAAAATAGGGTAAAACCATAAATCAATTCAAACAACTATGTTCCATCAATACAAGACAAAGACCCACTTCCAGAGGATTTCCAAAGAAACAACATAAGAAGGAGTGTTAGAGGAGAGTGTCATCGCATGGCTTAACATGGATTATCCAGGCTACCACTAACGCAAGGTACCGCCTCCGTCTACTGACGAATTATCTAGGCAACTCGAGCGCTAGGAGCCGCCTCCATCTATGGTTATCCAGGCTTCCTATCTCAAGGTACCGCTCCATAGGGTTGCTCATGCGGAACCGTTAACCTTTCATGAAGACAAGGCAACGATCTTGCCAACCACGGCCTTCTCAATCCCCTTTAGTCTGTGGTAGCACTCAAAGGCGGATGAGGCATCAATTATCTTTTTAATGTGATTCTACCCACCCCCTAATTAATTATTTAAATTATCACTTTTTAATTTCACTCTAACGAGGGCTATCCTGGCGCCCCTTTGTGCGCCGACCACCCACTTAGAGCCACTCCCACTCTAGACACTCAAAACATAAAAACCAAATCCAAGGGTTGTACAACATAACAAGTACATTAGATCACAACAGAAAAGCATGCAAGGCATTACCCATCTTGCCATAAATACATAATCAAAATCTCAACGATTCATGTACAACCCTTTCAAAAACATAAAACCAAAATACTTGCCACAACAAGGGCACATAAAAGGAGGAACATTAACCAATAGTAAAATATACCTCTGGAAGATTCTCATGAAGTTACACTAGGGTTTCCCTCATCAAAGAACTGACAACAATAATTGCACGACCTCAAAGAACTATTTCCAATATAAATATAATGAGCAAATACACCAAAATAAGATCAACAACACCAACAACTTCGATATGAACTAAATTGGGAATCCAAGGGAAACCTCTATTTTCTCCTCTTGGAATTCCCATAACTTCAAAGCACTTTTCAATTTGACTCATTAACAACTCAAGCAGAATCATCAATCATGATAACCTTAACTGATTTACCACTTAGGGTAAAGAGCAAAAGAAAACAAATAGCAACATAAATTAAATGAGAGGAAATCCCCCAACTCAAAATCAACTTACGAAAGGTCGCATCAAAAAGATCTATCAAAACAATCCATAAAAATACAAAATACAATATATCCATTCATTCAATAAGAAGTAACTTGAAACAATCTAAACAGAACATTATCTTAAAGACCAATCATTTCCAACATTTAAGGATATCACAATATTGCGAAGTGAAGATATTATTTGATGTTATTAAGCCATAAAACACTAATTCACAAACATACTATTCCAAATACAAATTAAAACAGTTACATTCCAATTTACACTTTATACTGTTACACTTTAATAACAACAATCTCTATTCCTAATTCTATCACTTTCTTTTTGTCAAGATTACTTAATTCCTTTATATAAAACAAATTAATAACTTTATGGCGATATAATTCAAGCATTTCCTTAATATTACTCAATTACAATTTAAAGAAAACGAAGAGACATATTTTAGTATCTATCTCACTACACATTTATCACAATAGTGACTCCATTCCCTATAGCTATATGCATATAACATTCAACCTCTAATTCTACAAACACACAACTTCCGCATATTTCACCTAAAGCCATGAGACACCATGATTCCAAGAACTATCAAAGTGAGATTTAAACCAAAATAATTTACATTAAGATTTTCCGAAGTAACCTTAACCTCCCTATTTAACCGATTTTAAACACAAAGTGAGAACACAATAACTTGACCCACTATAAACAACAATTATCATGCAAGAATGACATACATCCGATAAATGGCTTAAAGAATTTCAACAATAATGGAAATTATCTAAATGAAGAAAGAGTCCTCCAACTACCTAACGCAATAGAATCAACTCGAAACTGAATCTACTTGTCGAAAATAAAGTAAAATAAAATAAACTAATTGAACTCTAAATAATATAAATTAGTAAGACTATCCTTCATTTAAATTTTAAAACAAATAAGTGAATACATTTCTTTCTCAATTACTTCTATGCTTTAAATATGTCTTTATAAATGATAATAAAATGAAGATTTATTTTAGATAAAAAGGTCATCATCATAAACTTATCTATTCAAGCAAATTGCCTAGGTACCTCACATAACATACATTACTTCCATTTAAACAAACCCTTTCATATATCTAGATGCAACTAATTCAACTAATTCTACTCTAATTTCTATGTATAAATGTAGACATATTAAAATACAAACACATATGTTTACTTTTAGAGTGTTGTTAACAACACTTTAAATTAAAAATCAGTGATACATTTGTAATATGATAACAGTAGGTTTGCACACCCTTTACACACGCACATGCACACGCACACACATAGGTGAAAAGCGAAATCAACTAAATGCGCTTCCATTCACATTCCTCACTACATGTATGTATCCTTTTTATCTACCTTGAATGATATCGCAAGGAATATATAAGCAACTATTAACTTACAGTTATAAGAAAGTCATCCAGAATATATACTCTTATGTGCACAATGTAATCTGTTAAACCAACCACTACAAAATCATTTGGTAAATTGAGCGAGGACAAAACATTGATTAGTAAGGAGGAATCGAACTAGAGATATCCCTAAGCTTAAGCAAAGTACTTAAGTCTAAGTTTATTGGAACCAAAATATAAATGGACGCATTCAAATATGAAGATTAATCAGCCTAAAGAGACCTACAGTGGCGGCGATCATGTAGGAGATTGGTGAACAACAACAATAAAGATTACCGGAACCACTTGAAGGTAAATACATATAAAGATAATTCGATAACCATCAAACTAATGATAATTCAAAATTAGAGACTATCGAATCTCTGTTTAAACAGGGAAAATAAGATATATGCATTGGTAATACTGAGCAACACTGCTTTTTAGAGGGATCCTAAAATGCTGCAACATTAAGTTCTTTTCTAAAACATCTGTGCATAACCGAACAGGTGCGAAGAGGTCCAAATAATAAGGAGGTTGATGAAAGATAGAGGAATTAAAAAGTTACCCTGAAGTAGTCAGATTGAAGGCCCTCAAATGGTACATGCTTTTTGTGAAGGAGACAGATTACATCCACAAACACGGGATATCCATGCAGAGGCAGAGTAATTGGCTTGGCAAATGGAGACAGAAGAATATTTCTAGATTCAAGACTTTTACTCAATTGTGGAAGAGAAGAAAAAAAATCCTTTGTCCGCCACCAAAGTGAAAAGTTAGCAATAGCATTTGATTTGTTAAACATGCCATGATTTCCGTACTGCATCTAAATTCCATCTCCAAGATTGTTGTAGGCGAAATTGTTCTGAGAGCTGTGAACTGTTTCTATCATTTAAAACAGATTACCAAGAACATAAAAGATAACTAGAACCAAGGTATGGGCATGCATCAATCATAATGGATAGAAAGATATCTTTTTTTTCTTTATGAGGTTTAATATTCATAGTTATTCTGGCAGAAAGAACGCTCTTAATTTGTTTGACAAGAATTTCTTTAAAGAAATCCCATCGGTTGAATGCAATGATTGCATGAAGCACTCTATAAGGATCCTTAATACTACTACGGTTTCCTATATTCGCATGGGTAACGTCTCAGGGAAGATAAAATAAGTAGAGACCTCCACAAACCAATTTAGCTCCAGTGTAAGGCCGACCCTAAACAATGCTGAGAGACAAACGCCGTCGCCCAAAGAAATCAAACCTCTGATAGGACTTTCTTTTCAAGGATGGTTTATGAGATAAATACCAGAGAGCATTAAAAAGTATAAAGACATGAATTTTCAAAGCTAGAGGCAAAATGCCATCATGGTTGATTTCACAAAACTAGGACAAAAAGCAGAGTTTCGATTACCCCTCAATATTTTGTAGATATTTTCAACTCCTATCATTGTATGTAATATTCAGTATGAAATTAAACAAACGGATAGATGAATACCTGGAGATACTCCTCCATAGTCCCTTTGCTTCTCCTTCACTACCTTCCCCTACCATTTCCTCTTTCAGGCCTTCGACATCCTCCTGCATTCTCCCCCAATCAAACTCCCTTCCTTTCGCTTTTCTTCTCCATTTCTTCTATTTTTCTTTCAGAATTCGGCGTACCTCTCTGCTATCCCTCCATGTCATTTTCTAAAAGAAACATCATCTCTGTTTTACAATTCAAACCCCTCTGCAACCGCGCAGTCCCTTCCCTCTCTTCGCAGGTTGCCAATTATATTTGAAAGTGAATATTGGCCTCCGCAAAAATCACCCTCTCCTTGCTATATGATAGTTATTTTTTTGTGTTGCAGTTATCGCTTCTCCCTTATTTCTTTCTTGGTCAGTTACAAATCAAGAACGAATTCCCATATATTAACTCAGAATAGTCCAATTTAACATATTTAATCACATCTTACAATTTTACGAAGTTTAAAAGTAAATAACTCAATTTCTCCTAAATAAATTTCACGCTTAAAATATTTCCCTTAAAATAATAATCTAATAATTATAATATTTAATTACTTATAAATTGAAATATAATTTCCATTTATCCTAACCCACTACTAATATAAACTACAACATTTCGTAACCGAGATTGAACACTTTTTAAATAATTGAAATCTCTCGGTACTGCGAATAGTATTATGTGTTAGAAATTATTTATAACTGAAATTCATTTTTACAGGAAAAAGGAGCTAGGAAAGGAAGAGATTGACAAAGAAATCAAGGGGATTACTTAAACCTTTAAAATTTTCCAGTTAAGGCCAAGCACTGTAGCTGAGACAGATTGACAATGAAATCAGAGATTATTTAAATTTCTACACCGTTGCAATATTCTATTTTTATTTATTTCTATTAACAATGTAATTTTATTCTTTCATAACCTCTAATTATATTAACACATTTATTTAATTATTTATTTTCTTTTAATTAACCACTATACCCTTGTAACTTTATAATCCTATTTAAATGTCGTAATTTGATAAAAAAACATTTATCGACCAGAATAAATCAAATGCACTCAAAGTCCAAACAATACCTGACCTCGCACAAGTTGAAATGCATTACAAAGTCAACGCAAATGGAGGGCACTACATCCTTTGTGGGTTTTTACTGTCTTTTCCGAAAAAATGATGCTTTGTAAACTTTAGTTTTAGGGTTTTGCGATTTTGTCCTAAAATATTGTGGTTTCTTGTAGTCTGTTTTGGAGCAACGTGCTCATCTACAAAAGTTTAGAGGGTTTGCCGATTTTTCCTCAAAATTGTGGCAGTTGTTTTTCGGTGTCTCTAGTTACAGGGAGGGACAACTTTGTTACCCAACATCTGGTTGGATGTTTTGTGATCAGTTTTGGTTATTTCCAGAAGTTCTGCAGTTTCTGGGAGGGTTGGTGGCAGACTCATCTCAAGTGACAGAGTCAATGGCAAGCTATTGTATTTTGTGGCAGAATGTTTTGAAGAGAAGGGGACAACCTTCTGTGTTTCTGTGGGTAGTTAGAACGATGACCATTAAGGGAGGGTATTAAATATATTAAATAATATAATGGTCATCTTAGTTAGGTTAGATAGTTTCTAATTTTGTCTTCAGTTTACGATTGTTTCATTTAGAAACATTGTCTTGTATTTTTTCTATTTAAGGAGCCTTTGTCTCCTTTGTTAATATATTGATTATTCTGCAATCTCATTTTGTAACATAGGGAAAATGAGGGTTCATGTGAGTAGAAAAAAGCTTTGGGCCATTATAGGTATTTTTTTGGCCCATGGTTTATATCCATTGTTTTGTAATAGCTTCCAGCAGCTTCCTATAGTGATGTGCCTGGAAACACTTGCACAAGGATTAGAGTTAAGCATAGATGAGAAATATCTTTTTGTATTGTGAATGGCTGAGTTAATACATTGGTTTTTGTTTTTGTTGGGTTTTCCCCGCAAGGGTTTCTCCAAGTAAATAATTGTGTTATATTATTAGTGTGCTATTATTTTCTTTGTATTATATTTAAGATTTTGTTAGTATTGCTTCTGCTACATAGGTTTATTGGTATTGTTTCTCATTGCATAATCACTTGTTTCTCTCTGCTTCTCAAATAGCTGTTGCAAGTTAGGTATAGCCAAATCTAGTGCATCATTGATTTTATGTTTCAACTTTACAAATCCTTTTTTTCTAGGGATACATAGGGATGCGCCCCCACTTCCAACGCTGCATTCGCATCCACATCCTCATGTCCCCTTCCCTAGGGTAAATAATTGTGTTATATTGTGAAGTGCCATTATTTCCTTTCTATTGCATGTTGAGATTGTGTTAGCTATGCTCTTGCATAGGTTTATATGTATTATTCCTATTCTAAACTAGTTGACCTCCTTTCTAAGTTACCGGTTTGGGTTTGGGGACGGGTGCGGGTACGAGAACCCCGTACGTGGGTATGTGAAATTTTTTTTTAGGGGTTTGGGTATGTATGGGTATGTGTGTGTGTGTGTGTACAAAAAAAAAGAGAAATATACAGAATTGTAAAACTAAATCATTTCATAGTATGATACTTGATCATTTATCAATGCCAAATGCCAAAGATAAATATTAAATGCCAATTGATAGTTGAAAAATATTCAAATGAGCCATATCAATGATATCATATACGTCTATGTTCACGATGCCAATGGAAATCATCACAATTATTGAATTACAAAATGTAGTTCATGAAACATGATTCAATGTTCATTGTTCATCAATCATCAAAAGGATTATCAAAAAAATGAAAAACATCGTGACTTGGATTTTCAGTGGCTTTAACTTCAAAATCATCATCATTTGAATCCAAAGTGGTTCCACTTGCACTAGATGCACCATGTAGTATGTCATCATTATCATCCACATCATCCATAGTGGCTCTAGCAAGATCCTGAATGGTTGCATCCAAGTCAGCAGACTCGGGTGCTACATCCCAAAGCTTTGCTGCCCCTTGCTTGTATTGAGGATCCTGTTGTGACCTTTTTCACACATCGCCCCATTCAAGATGGGGACCCCTAATTTTTGCTCCATTCCGGTCTTTTGGCTTGGGTTTTCCTCTCTCTCTCCCGCTCTGTCTCTTTTCTGATGTCCGCCTTTCAGGGGTTGCGCTAGTCAGTGAGTTTAAGTGTGAAAGTAGAGTCACGAAAATTAGGGTTTCATCGTTTACAGTCAGTCCAAGGTCGAATAAAGTGAATAAATTAAAAATTGAGCTTAACGTTGTTGTCGGTGTGCTTCCAGAGTTCTCAGCAGATTTTCATCAGATTTGAGGTACTTACTATTTTTAGTAAGTGTTAAATTCTGAGCAATCTGTCGGCATTTTTTGAGATTCCGAAGTCCACTGCATTGAGCATATCAGGCTATTCGCATGCAAAATTTGAGTGAAAATAGACAGCTTGCTATTTTTAGCAGTCTTGCTTCCGGGATAAATTTCAGGGTTCATATGCAGAGTTTTTCTTTGCATGTTGACATATTCCTTCTGGGTTTTTCGAGACCTTCGCGATGATATAACATGCAGAGCGAGACGACAACTTTTAGAATTCGGTCTTCCGAGGGTATTTTTAGGGCTTGCATGTCAGGGTTTCTTTTGCATGTCGGATGATTCCTGGTGGGTTTTTCGAGAGCTTCGCAGTGGTATGACATGCAAACAGAGATAATCACTCAGTAAGGAACTTGCTATTTTTGGCAGGTGCGTCCCGGCAGCAGCTTCCCAGCAGTTCAGAATCACGAGCTGATCGCAGTATCACAGAAACAAGGGCAAACAGAGATCATTTGATATGCATGCAGAGCGAATTAGGGTTTCCAACTTCGGAGCCTGAAAAGAAGGGTAAAAGGTCAAAATTTTCGAAAACCGGTGTAAACCACCGCTATCAGCATCCTTCAAGCTATCTGCTGGTAAAATTTCAAGTCGAATGGAGCACTTACTATTTATAGTAAGTCAATTTGGAAGCTGGCTAAAAATAGCAAATCAGGTGCATGCGTTGATGTCGACAGACAGGTCACGTGGTGAGGAGCGCCTCATTCAAATTTCAAGTTAATCAGAGCAGTGGAGCTATCAAAAGCAAGCAGTTACTATTTATAGTAAATCATCTTCAGAAATGGGCTAAAAATAGCAAGTCAGCTAAAAATGGCAGTGTCGACAGAACAAGAAGATCATGAGGATGCAGTGTGCAAAATTTCAAGTCGTTCCGAGCTTCAGAGATGCAAATTCAAAGGATTTGCTATTTATAGCAGGGCATGGATAAGCTAGCAGAAGTAGGTAAAAATGTCTAAGTCTGAGTTTCATCCAGCAGACACCTCCAAATGCGCCATGCTTGCCTTCAAGAAGTTTAAAATTTTTTCTAAGTATGAGCAATATCCTCCTGCCTTGTCTAAATGCGCCCTCCTCACAAAGCAAAATGATAAAAAATTTCTAAGTATCAACTCTCATCCTTCACCAAGTAAGAAATGCGCCCAAGCTAGAAATGGTCAAGGGAAGTCAACGTTTTCATCCTCCTCCATGGGCAAAATGCGACCAAATGCATGCATGTGAAGACAAAACCAATGGCATGCAAAGAGACAAAACGTATGCATGCAAGGAGGGAATATTCCAAATGAGTTGAAAGGCAAGTTTTAAAATCCACTTCATAATGCAAATCCGCCCAAGTGTAGAAGCTGGTCAAAGAGTCAAGGGCGTTGGAAGAAGTTTCATCCTCCAGCACATATAAAATGCGCCCATTCTTCATCAACCTCCAAATGCGCCATGCAAGTTGGGAAGAAGACAAAAGGATGTTGACTTCTTTCTCTCCCTTTTGAATGCGCCCAAATATGGATGAAGACAAGTGAATATTGCTAGGCATTGTGAATGTTTTCCATGGTGAATAAAATACGCCTAGGCTTGAGGGATGATATGGCCATGTGATAAAAATAATATCCTAGGCATTGAAATTTAACATATCCTCCATGAAGTGTGATGCCAGGCTTGTGAGATGGTGGAAATGAAGTGCTAAGGCGTGATTTTCCTCAAATATGAGATGAGTGATGGGAATTTTTCTAAGGCATTGGAGCTCCAAAAATATTTTTCAAGTGTGAAGTAAAATGCGAAGTGGTGGCTAGAAAAATAAAATGTGCCAGGCACCTCTATGAATAAAATTTTCTAAGTGAAGTTGGTGTCTTTCTCACAGGCCAAAATTTTAAGGTGAAGAATTTCCAAGGCAAAATTTTCCAAGAGATGATTTTAAAATTTTCTAAGGCACAAAATATTTTCTCCCTTAGAAAAACGCCTAAGTCTGGAGAGGTGGTGGAATTTTTTCTTGATGCATAGATGAATTGTCGGAGACGAGTTAGTGAGTGCCAGCTGCACGGGTTGATAAAAATTTCTCAAGTTAGAACAACAAGAAATCTTCACAGATGTGAAGAACGGATTTAAATTTCACAGGGAAATAATTTTTCTAAGGTGCAAAATTCAAGAAAATTAAATGAACCCGTTCGTTGTGCACCCATGAGTTTGACGCGTTCTGAGGGAAATTTTCTTCTGGGTATTGAAGATTATCGATGAGGAGTTGATTTTAAGGTCTTCCACAGCTTGCCGAGGATTCTGAGGTAAATATTTTCAAGTGGGCACTAGGTTGATGAATTTTCCTAAGGGGAAACTTGAAAATTTTCTAAGGCAAAAATGAAGAAAATGTGTTTTCAAGGTGAAATTCTCCAAACGATGAATTTGAAAGGAACTGCCTAGGTGAATTTGCTCAAATTCATCGTGTGGATAGTCTTCTTGAGCCAGAGATGAATAAAATCAAAGTTGTCAGGGCTCCAGCAGGTGAAACGAATTTCTTGAAGATGCAGTTGAAGTTAATTTTGTCAAAGATGATACGCCCTTGAGGATGATGAAATTTGTCTAAGGCATGAACTTGAACACGAAGTTGGCGATGAATGCTTGGAGATCAAAGCATGAAAATCCTGGTAAGTGAGTTAAATTTATATTATGAAATGTTCTGATACCCTTCTCCTTGCTTGTTTTGCAGGAGGAATGTCGAGGCCGGAGCACGATGACTTGAAGAGGCGAAGCACGACGATATTACAACCTTCAGAGGAAGATAAAGTTATAAGTTTCACATGAAGGAAGAAAAAGTTGCAAGAAATTGGCTAAGTGTTAGCTCAAGTGACAAAGAAGTTGAAGAGCAACGTCAAGAAAGAAGATCAGGACAGTGTGAACGCGTCTACAAACGGAATCTTCTAGAAGGAATAATGGACATTATGGCTCATTTATTACCCCACTCTCCTTTGTGGCGGTTTTTAGGGCAAATCTTGTTTAGGGCTGAGGTGGCACGATTTTAGCCACTCTATTGATTGTAACCCTAGCCGTCTTTTGGGACTTGGCTAGCTATATAAAGGGGGAGTCCCCCTCATTTGTAATTCATTAGAAATTAGATTTAGAAGCAGAGGCAGAGCTTAGAGGAGTAGAGAGAAGTTGATAGAGTAGAAAGTTAAAGTAGTGTAGATTGAAAAGGAAGGAAAGTCTTCCCTTTGGATACTTTGTAAAAGTTGTCATGTATGCTTTCATAATAAAAGAATTTTCATTGATGGTGAATTCTTCTTTGTTGTGAATAGTTGTTGAGGCTTCTTCGTCCTTCTAATTCATGTAGCATCTTGAAGTAGCTTAAAGTAAAGTAGATTTCATTTTATGCAAGTACTTAGTAATTGTGGAATGTGGTGCTCGATTTGAACAAGACTTCGCTTGTCCATACCACTAGCGGGCTCACTGATGGTGGGTTCGCCTTGCGTGGTCAACTGGAACTTTGTGAAACCTAACTTCGATTATGGTTTATATGTTGGCATGCGTCGTTGTGATGGTGTCTTCATGTTAAATCGTGATCTGAACATCTTAAGTCACTCCTCTGAAGATTGCACCAGTTCCGCAGAAGCTGTCCGAAGTGAGGCAAAACAGAGCTTGGTTGAAGTCTGTGAGAATTGATCGCCATGTCCCACACCCTAGAGTAGACTAGAACACTCTTATCCCTACACCCTTTAAATTCAGTTCATTTCCGATTAGAATTAGGAAACTCGTGCTCATTTGCCAAATCATTCGAATCACACGCAAAACCCTTAGTCTACTGCCTGTTGTCAGCTATCGAACAATTGTGTAAGTCCCCTCGTGAGAACACAGCAACTCACATCAAACCAACTGAGGGTATTCTAAGTATTCGGAACCTTGGAGTTGAAAGCATGATCTTACTCGCAATCTTAGCATGCTGAATACTTTGTTCAAGAGAGGATAGGGTATCCGTTGGGAAACTTTATTCTGTGTTGGTGCAGTCTCAAAAACCACGTCAACAGATCCTTACGTGACAAAAGATGCAAATTGGAATGAATATACACCAAGTCTTCAGTGCTTTTTGCAGCCAACCGGTTACGCTTCATTGAGTGGATAAAGGAGTATGTACTCCAATTTTGTTTAGCGGCAAAAGAGCTTGCAACTTGGAGAGAAAACTAACAAAATAAAAAATAAAAAATGCAAGATAAATTCAAGAATGTTAAGTGTTAAATTCTACAATACAAGTGGCAAAAAAAAAAAAAGAACTTGTGAGAGGATCTTGATTGCAAGAGGTTCAAGGTACATATAATCTTGACCATGGAGGTACCACCATGTAATAGCATCCATTTTGTATTGGTCTTTGACAATAGAGGGGGTATGATTTTTTTCTGAGATAAACAATCCAAATTCTTTCATAACACTTGTCTGCACTTCTGGATCAGTGAAGAGTCTATTAAATGCCCTCTTATACCTATTAGCAACTTCATAATCTCTATATGGCGGTATTCCCCTTGGGATAGAAAGTACTTCTGTGGTATAGTACCTCAGAGATAGGGCATATGCAAGGAGGTGCAATGGTGTTGTCATCTTGTTCCAACGATGAAGAACGATTGCTTCCACCCTTTTGTAAAAGGTGTCTTCAGGATCATTCTCTCTCTTTTGTATTTCCATTTTTATTTTCTCCAACATTGTGTCCATGCTATCATAGACATCCCCCAAGCATGGTTCATTTGTATCAGCAAACCAAAGCATAGACATGATAGGTTCGGTGAACTCCAATACATAATTCACATGATCCCACCAATCGTCATCCAAGATCAATGCCTTGACCTTTTGGGTCCTCTCTGAATTTGATTGCTTCCATATACCCCATTGGTTGCTAATAACCATTTGATTCAATGCCTCTTTCACCTTCACAAGTCGTCTTAGAACAATTGTGTGAGATGCAAACCGGGTCTTAGCAACCTAAGAATATGTTAATAGTAAGTTAATAACACATTTAAAATATGTAAATAATGCAAAAAAATATTTTATTCAATTATGTAAAACATGACATAAATGAAACTAAATAAATTAAATTTACCTTCAACAATTCCAATCTTGAAAAATTTCTGAAAATTGCTTGTGACATATGGGGTTTGTCACAAACATCTGGATTTCCTCGGCCTCCTAGTATATTTCTTTCACCCACTCTATTTGGTTGCCAATTGCTTGCATCACCAAATTGAGGGAGTGTACGGTGCACGGTGTCCAAAAGATGTGCTCATATCTAGCCTCTACCAAAGCACCTATAGCCCTGCAAACTTTTGCATTGTCCGTAATTACTTGGACAACATTTTCATTACCCACCATCTCTATGGAGTCAATGAGAATCTTGGAAGTGAACTCTGTATCTTTCACTTCCCCTTCACAGTCAACCGCTGTCAAAAACATTGCCCCCTTGGGGGACACTGGAATAACATTGATCAATGGACGGTTTTTGCAATCTTTCCATCCATCGGAAACATTAGATACACCTGTTTCAATCCAAGAATCTCTAGTTGGTTTCAATTGGGCCTCTATAGATTTCTTTTCTTTTTGCAATAAGGTGGTACGCACCTTTTCATACCCAGGACTTGTGAAACCAGGAGGTGCACTATTTATTGTTGACACCATGTCCCACCAATATGGTGATCTCACCAAGTTGAATGGAAGAACAATGGCATAGAGGCAACGTGCAATTTTTTCTTCAGCAATATCTCTTGCCTCCATTTTAAATGCCCTCACGAATGAACCTCTCTTGCGGGTGGTGATTTGTGGTTCTTCATCTTCATCTTCCGTAGAGGGCATAGGCAAGAAGGGATGTTTGGAGGCCGTAACTGTCTGAGAGGGTAATGTCATTGTTTTTTCTTTCCGGAACTATAACCACTTTGTTTTCCTTTTGCAATCAATTTGTCAACATCTTCTTGTTCTTTTAATAAATCCTGCTATTTGTACAATAGGCAACCCCTTCTTATCTGGGCCCTCACACATATTAATCCCTTTACCACTAGGGCCCATAAAATGAAGTTTCACTTAGTAATAGGAGCTATTATATTGTGCATTGCAAAAATTACACTTCCAAACAAACCCCCCACCTCCAGGAAGTTGTGAAATTCTTGTGGTATGTCTCTATAAAGGAGATCCTTTATCAATTTTGAATTTTTGACTTCCCTCCCCACCCACTGAACTTTGACTACTAGCCATTGTTGCAATCTATAAAAAAAAAGAAAAAAAAAACATACTTGAAAAACTTCTTCACAAACTTGAAAAAATCTATCAAAAACTTGAAAAAAATCATCAAAAGACTAAAGAATAGGGTTTAAATGCATACCTTAATCACTTAAATCTCCTTTGTGGAAGCTATTTGACACTCCACAATCGATCTCCTTCGAATACAATCACCTCCCTTCAAATTGCCAAGATGGAGAGAAAATATGGTGAGAGCAAAATGAGAGGTAAAAATGAAATGTATGTGTGTTTGAAGGCCTCATATTGGGCCGTTTTAGGGTCAGGAGGAAAAAAAAAAGAAAGAAGTTTTTTAATCAAGTTTGGGTCCACTTTTTTTGAGTTTGGCTTGTGGGTTCGTGTTGGGTGCGCACAGGGTGCACGCCTAGCACTATGGGTTTGCACGGGTGCGCGGGTGTGCGCACCTTGGTGAACCCATAGTGCTAGGCGCGCACCCTGTGCGCACCCAACATGTACCTACAGACGAACCCGAGCCGGGTTCAGGGCCTGCGGGTACGAACCCTACATCTTAGCCTCCTTTCAATGGAACCACCCCTTGGCATAATCTCTTGCTTCCTTCTCTTCTTTAAATGGTAGTTAGAAGTTAGGTATTACCAAATCTATGAAACATTACTAATTTTATGTTTCAACTTTACAAATGCATTTTTTCCCTCAAATCTTGCATCCCCATCCTCACCCTTGTCCTTGGGACACAAGGATGATAGGGTGTGTCCTTTGGCCGTCCCTTGTTCTTGTGGACGCATTTTTGGAATGCTAGTTGATGATGCTAGGTGTCTGAGGGACAACCAAGTGTCTTGGGGATGGCCTAGTCAATTTTTTTCTCAAAATAAACAAAAAAAAAAAAAACATTTTCAATTCCTTGCATGTAACAACATGAATCCTCTTGAGGCAATTCACTAGTACTGAGCGATTGTAAATGTAAATTTTACAATCTTCCCAAGAATGGATAAATGTGTTCAATTGTGATTTTGTCCTACTAGGTTAGATGGACAAGATTTAATTCTCAAAGCTTAGGGCATTGATATTAATCTGAATATTGATCCTTTGTTTGTATGTGAATTTTTGTACTCTACTGGTTTTAGAAGATAGGTTTAGCTGAATGATTTGATTATATACTTTTAAGCAGAAACTGGAACACCTTTTGCAAATGAAGATGCTTGCTTCAAGTGTTTGTTGATATTTAGAAACCAACTACATCTAATCAATTTAATACTATGCAGAATATAACCAATACATGATCCAAAAAGTGGATCAGTTTAGGTGGACAAGTGGGGTCAAGCTGCACGACACCTACAACAACTTGCAAGAGTTTAATGGGGCTGCAAGCATCACCTACAGCAGATTTGAGGGTGATAAATTTCACTCTAGTAATTGGATGACTGTTTCTCGATGCCATGTTTGAACTTTGTCCAACAAAACACACGCAACAGATCGAATTGTTCTTTTGGGGGTGATAACATTAATTGCAGCAATGTTGCAGGTGTGATCTGAGGAGTTATCATGACTTGCACCAATGTTGCAAGTGTACTTGAATGGTTAGGGCATGTAATCGAGCATGTTTGGCATTGTCCAACAATTGCAGAAAGGACAAAACTACCATGTGGGTTTGTGTTTGTTTGTTTTTCTTTTGGACATGCAATTGTATATTTTCCCTAGTAGTGCAATAGTTTCCTTTGGTACATGTGTGACTGTTCAGGTTCCATGGGGGTGTATCTTTTACCCTAGTTGGTGACTGTCCTATCCCTGTTATTCTTTGTGTGTCTGGGCTTCATGCTTTTGGCAGGTGTGCATTCTTGGGCATCTGTTTTCCCTTGTTTTGGGTGGCGCCATTTTCCTCTGCTCTAGCTACAACTGTTGGAGGCCATGGTGTTTTCTCTTGAAGGCTAGGCATTAGTTATCTTGTTGGGCATTGGGCAATGTACATTGATATTCTAGGTAGCATGACTATTAAAGAGGCAAAGGTAGGAGATGAAGAATTGGAGGGAAGAGAAACCTCCTTGTTATATGGTGTGAGTAGCCATTGTTTGGGGGTGGAGTGGGAGTAGGAGCTTGGCTGGGTGGTGTTGGTTTTCCCTTTGGGCCATGATTGCATACCCATAGCCATGCAGGTTGATTGGTTAGCTGAGTTTGGTAGGTTGTGAGGGTGTTGGAGGAAGGAGAAAGTATGTTGTAATGTCTCCATTTTTGTGCTCTCTTGCATTGCAGTTGGCTTTGACCTTCTTGGTGTGTGTCAACCTTATTAGAGAGGTTGTTTGATGTTACTAGTGAGCTTAGATGATCAAGAGGACTCAGATGTCATTTTCTGAAGTTATTTCCAGCTCCTAGTGTGTTCTCCAAGATTCTTGGAGGGAGCATCTATTTATAGTAAGTCACCCAATTAGGTCTGATTCTCATTATTGGCAAGTTGGATGTATTAATGAGTTATAATTTAATTATTTTCATTAAGGTTGCTAATTTTATTAAAATAATTTAATGGGCACCTTAGTATAATAGCTTGTTTGAATGAGAATTGAAAGTTTTAAATGTTGGACGTTGATAAAATGGTTTTTGGTGTTGGAAATGGTTAAATAATAATATAAATCACTTTTTGGAGTAATAAGGCTTATTTAATTTATAAAGTGATTTTATATTATATTTTCTGAAAAGCTTTCGGAAATATTATAAAAGGAGTTTTCAGAGCTCATTTTGGGGATGCTTGAGAATTGATAACAGGTGGTTGTTGGTTTGAATTTCGTTCATCCAAGGCCTTTGTGAGGACAAAAGCCCTCATAGAGGACATTAGCTGTGAAAGTGAAAGATCTTTCTTGGCTGATTTGCTGGTGGTTTCATTCAAGAACTATGCAGGAGCTTCATTGATGTAAAATTTCAGTTTGTTTGCCAAGCGATAAAGCAGACCATTGTGGGCAGATTTTGTGAAGACTAAACAACAATTTATTAGTGTCAAAATATTTAGTTTGTATCCTTCATTTGCTGGCCATACCATCTTTGTGCAGGCCGTTCAGCCTAGAGGAAGGGTGTGGGATTCCTAGGGCAAGGTGCCTAGGTTTCGAGGGGAATTTTGACTTGTTTGGGGGCACCATGGTGTGAGGAACACTCAACAATAAAATTGGAGTTGGAATAACTAGGGTTTGGAGGAGTTGGTTGCCATTTTAGAGCCACAGGTTGCTATTTATAACATAGCAGCAAAAATCTTTTGGGGAAAGAATTGATAAACCAAAAGTATAAGATTTTTTGAAAAAATTGGATAAAAAAATACGTAAAAAATTGTATAACAAGAGACAAAAACTATTTCTTTTTCAAATTGAAAGGCAATTCCTTAGCATAGAGATATAGAGATCAAATAAAACAAAGAGTTTAACTAATGAATTGTAGAAAATAGATTTTGGTTGTTTATATTCATATCGCTGATTAGATTGCATTGCACATCTTTCAAAGCATTACTTCACAGTGTATAACTAATAACTAGATGCTGATAGATGACAAAATTTCAATTATGATATAGTTTGATAAAAGTAAGCATAGACAAGGTAGTGAACTGTTTGATAAAATGCCTCAAAGAAATGTGGTCTCATGGAATGCCATGAGAAGCAAATGCAATTAGCAGCTGTTAGGCAGGCGGGATGCTTGGCAAAAATTGTGGAATTTGGCTTAACAGCTGCCAATTGCATTTGCTTGTCATGGCATTCCATGAGACCACATTTCTTTGAGGCATTTTATCAAATAGTTCACTGCCTTGCTGCTATGGCTAAAACAGGCGCTTTCGAACAAGCTATGGATGCTTGGCAAAAACCTAACAAAGTATAATAGTAAGCATAAATAAGGAAATGAACTGTTTGATAAAATGCCTCAAAGAAATGTGGTCTCATGGAATGCCATGACAAGCAAATGCATAGACAAGACAGCAAACTGTTTGAACTGTTTGGTAGACATGTATGAAAATGTGGTAGCATAGACAAGGCAGTGAACTGTTTGATAAAATTCCTCAAAGAAATGTGGTCTGTTTGATAAAATAGACAAGCAAATGCATAGATAAGGCAATGAATTGTTTGATATGAATCAGTATAGATCAAACTTTTCTTTTAACAACCAAACTCATCACAGCTGTATTACTTCAAAACTTAATCATCCATAGCAATACCATACATGCAAGGTCTAGCAATTAATAACACACATAAGAGACATGATTTTACGTGGAAATCCTTACGGGAGAAAACCATGGAAAACTATTGCTTGTATTAATCTTCTTACAAATTTCGTGGGCATCGACCCACTGGAGACTCCAATGCCCACCACTGAGCACCAACCCAGCAAGAGACACCAATCTCTTCTAATAAGAGGTTCCGACCTCTCGATCTCCTCAATTAGGAGGCTCCAACCTACACGAGAACAATATAATAAATTTATTTGCAACTTCTTAGATCTGCCCGTCAACTGCTCACAAATCTGCCATACATCCACTCATGAATCTGCAATATAGTCTTCAATATTTCTGCTTAAAGAACCACCATGATCTTGCCTTTATTTTTGTTTTCTTCTCACAAAATTGCTGTTAAAACTCTCTCATAAATCTGCTCAAATATCTCTTGTAGATCTGCTCAAATATTCTTCTATTTTTTCTTTTCATATGAATGATTTTCCTTGAAATGGATTGATTTTCCCTCTCTTCAGACTTCTATTTATACCTTCAAGATGCCCTTTCACTGAAGGGAGACGACTCCTCCAATAGAGGTTGGCCAAGGCAGCAAGAATAATTTTTATTTTGTTTTTACTTTATTGCCCAAGGTTGGGCGCACTTCTCTAGAGGGTAGGCCCAATAAAAATTAATTTATTTTTATTTAATTTCCCCCAACATGGGGTGACATCATAAAGAGGGTAAGCCTCATGAATGGTAGAACATTTAATTTCATTTCCATTTATTTATCTTCAATACTCCAAAGGGGGGGTGAGTAATATAAGAGTAGGTTAATTTTATTTGGGGCCACCAATATCACCAAAACACCTTTGACATCAATGACAATATTTTTCCAACACACCTAACAAACTCAGATCTGCAATTTATATTTTTGTTACCTCAATTACAATGCTGATTTCAGAACTGCAGTAAAATATTTAGAATTACAATAGTGGATTTTAACTCAAATAATGCAAATAATATGTGCAGCTGACTGTATATCTGGAAATATGACAAATTGAGGATGGGATCGCTGGGATATGGTCTTTTTACTTTTTCTGTATCTTTTGTGTTAGATTTAGATCCCAAGTTAGTGTCACATGACGTAGGTTAGAAATATAGTACTGTCTTGATCTTTAGTTAGTTTAGAAACTGTCATTTTTCTCTTGAAAAAGTAAACATCTCTTGAAATTATGCAGTATGCTTTTTGCATGCAATGATTGGCATTGCAGTTTATTTTTTGTTCTACCTTTTTTGATTGCTTATTTTGATCCTTTGTTTGTTTCAAGATATAAAAATATTATTACAATATTTTCTCTAAATTATCACATTTTAGATGAAACATATTTAGAAAATAAATATTTTTACATGTTTTTGTCACATTGTGATGTATTAACAATGGGACTACTTACGCAGGTAATCAACAAACAAGTATTGCTGGAGAACCAACAATTTAATCCAGCAACTTTTACACGTTCTGTCTCTACAATAAAAAAGGGTGTGAAGTTTTTCTTCCTATTATTTTGAAATTCAGTTGTTTAAACTCAATATATTGTGTGTATAAATAAGTAAATAGATATAGATAGATGCATATAGGTAGAAACACCCATGCATATATATGTTCACGCATATAAATAGACATACACATAAATGTATTAAAAAAAACCAATATTTAGCTTTTTGCATATGTAACAGAGGTAATGAGGTTGGGCTATTTAAATTTGACACTATGATTGAGTTGACACTGTATAATGGTAGCTCATAGCAAACTTCCTCTTAACACACAATTTCAAAAGATGACAAGAACATATAAATATTTTCATAATATATGCATATTTGTTCCTGTCATCCCAGACTTTTGCACCAGAAATTTATTTTGACTCAGTTCAATGGATGGGCACAAAAGACCAAAGTAATCAGCAATGTCAATTCCATTGGAAGCCTCTCTCTCTGTTTGAAAGGGGTGGCTCTCTTCTATGACTAATTTTTGTAGGTTTTACAAATAATTTTGGAGTAAATGTGATAAAAGCAGGAGGGAAAATGGAAGAGAATAAATGATAAGTGGATGTTAAATAGCAAAGTCATGGAAGAGACGCATGATATATATTTTGGCTTTCTCTTGAATTGAGAATTTAAGGCACAAATGAAACCTCTCCATTTTTTCACAAATACATGTGATATGAACTTTACTATAACCTTAAGAAATTTTCTCAAAGTCTTTGCTAATTTGGATGGAGAGATCTTTTTGTGCAAATTTTCTTGGTTGGCAACATGCTATACAGTACAAAATTGTTATTCAACCTTAGACTCATACTTGTAGAACCAAATATATAATTGCTTTCAAATTACTGTGAAGACATTATTATTTTAGGAATTTTCACATGCCTTCATTCTGTTAATTTGAAAATAAATACTTCTTCACATCATCCATGATCTGAGCACAACTAGTTTGGATTTGCAACTGCTTTAAATATTTGCATGGTCATAAGGTAATACATTGCCACTTCAGAACTTGCTAATGGTGCAACACTTGTAACATTGCATAAAGAAAATCATCATGTTGTGCTCCATGTGTACTACTGGACAATATTGGATATTGGTGGATTATATTTTCAATAGCCAACGAAGTGACATTAGAGCTTTCCTTGTCGAGAAATGACTGAGGTAATTGAAACATTAAGCACATCAATGGTTCTGGGAATAGTACCATCTTGTAACTGAATATTTAAGTCCCATCTTGTTAGGGCATGATAGGACATGGTTGGACATTGTATAGACCATAGTTGGAAAACTCGGACTCGACAGACCCAAAATTTGCGATTCAACAAAGACTCAGCGAAAACTTGGCAACTTAAAAAATTGCTTAAATTTCTTTAAAAACACTTTTTTTGCACAATTCAAAGACAAAATATATCCAATGAGTCCATAAATGGGTACAAAAGTGTTTTCTATTATATTTGATTCATTTGAATACAAATTGAGGACAAAATCGCATCATCATGCGAAACCTTGATACAATAGTTACTTGGCAACTATTATGAATTTATGATGATTGTCTTTGAAAATCATCATCATAATTCATAAATTGCATATTACAACATTTGACTTCTTCCTCTATCCTAGTCTAGTGAAAACTTGGGGAGAGGTTCTAATCTTTGCACACCGTTGTAGTCTAGTGAAAACTTGAGGAGAAGTTTTAATCAAATGATATTATGATAGTAATAAAGATAATTCTCTAAGTTGTCGATTCTAGTCAACACTCCCAAATCCTCTCATTGTAATCAAATTTCTTATATGAGAAGAGATCCCAATAACTAGTGGGGGTCTAGGAGTGGAGATCTTGATGGGGTTGAGGGGTGGTGCCCCTTGTGGGGGTTTGGGGGCAACGCCTCCAACGAGGTCGAGGGACAACACCCAAATAAAGGCCTTTGAAACCACATAAAACTTCTTGTCGCACACCATTTCACAATTTTATCACTTAAGGGAGAAATTAGGTATTTGGCACTTTTTTATGAAAAATATTTGCTCTCCAAGTGCTATGTGAAGAAGTGTGAGGTGCATTCATGCATTTATAGGGAAAAATCGTGAGGAAGTGTGAGGTGTTCTCCAAGGATGGTGGAGAAGCCAACTACTAAAAATATTAAGATGCCAACAATTGCAACTGCCACCACTGCCACAAATAGTAACCCTGCATTGAACTGTTGCCAAGACCACTACCAAAAATAGCACTTACTAAAAATAGCATACTACTAAAAATAATGCGTCCAAACTCAAAATAAGCACATTCTGAGATGCAACTATGACTTACTAAAAATAGTAAGTACTACAAATAGACATTGCTAAAAATAGCAATGACTGCCCACTAAGGACCTCAAAAAACCTAGAAAGGCCCAAAAAACCCTCTGCCAAACTCCTGCAACAACCTCCTGAAAAGCTGATGAGAAACCTCCAAGAATCTTGGAAACCCTAAAAATGCCTTCGAGTAGCCTATAAAACTCCAAAAATAGGCTATTAGTCACTAGAAAGCTTAGGATCAAAAAAGGGACATTATAGTCCTCCCTCCCTGAAATTACTTGTCCTTAAACAATCGCAAGCCATGCATTGATTGATTTTGAATTAAACTCACCATGACTCTAGGGTCCCAAGTAAGTCTAAAGAATCCACAACTCCCACAAATAGGAACACTGCTTTGTTGGGTGCCTACAAATGTAATCTTATGAAGTTCCCCCATAATAAGAGCAACTGAACTTAACAAAATCTTAGCCAACTCCTTGGAGAATTGCTCCCTCCGCTCGAAACCCTATGGTACCCCATAGGTAAATTTGAGAAAGTTAATGCTAACTTCCTCATTCTCAGCTTCTTGCATACCATCATCAATGTCATAACTGAAAAATAATCTGCTGTCCCAAACATAAGAACCAGTGAATGGATTAGAATAGCAACTGATTGGTGCTTGGGCACTCCTCCCACATGGATTCTGATAGCCCATACTCAACATTCCCCTCATCTGAGACCACGAGACAATCCTGCTAGGGGACTGAATGGATTGAAAACAAGCATACCTGCAGTTCTCCAAGTCTGAAATGGTCAACTTGAGGTATGATTTTTGAAAAATCAACACCCAAGAAGAAGAAGAGCTGCTGCAACATTGAAAAACATCAGCCAAAATGACACCTCTGCTCATGTCCATGGCTAGGAAAGTCCTCTCAAGTGTCACCAACTCATCATAGAGCCAACCTTTGCTCATAAACTCTCTCCAATCCATTGGTGGGGACATAAATGGACTCATAAGATGGCTGCAAAGAGAGGTAACAACAAGAATTTGTCCATGCATATGATCCTGGGCGCGAAAAACCTCTTCCCAAGTGACTCCATCAAGTTGGGGCTGCCAACAATTCATTAACTTGTGTGACGTAACCCAAAGAGATTTGTACACATTTGAAACCTCCTGACAAGGGCTCACCACACCAACATTATCTGATTCAAGCTGATACTCTATTCCTTGCAGTGAATCCCCAAGGCCAGCTTCCCTATTGCCAGGATTCAATCCATCATATCTCAACATAGGAAGCAAATCAATTAGAGATAATGGTTTTTCTATCATCTTGTCTTCATGCATCTCAAACAAAGGATTAGGAAATGTGAGCTTTGCTTCCACGTCAAATAGCGGATTATCGTGAGTTTGGTAATTGTTTCCATCTTCTTGCTTGGATTCTATCCCTTGCATTATCTTGCACGTAATAGTGTTGGATCCCCCATTAGTCATTCCTTTCAAAACCACCTTCCTATCACCATCTTGAAACTTCAGCTCCATGGATTTCAAGTTCAAGGTCATTTCCCCTAAAGAATGAAACCATTGCATACCCAAAACAACATTTGCGTCTCTAGTGTTGACAGCATAGAAGTCATCATTGACTTCATAGTGGTTTAGCAGGATCCTCAAATGTGGTATCACCTTAACACAAGACATTGTGTTACCATTGGCAACCATTACTTTGAAACCTCCAAACTTTCTAGTCTTGACCCCACGTTGTGTGACCATATCCTGGTCATTGAAATTATGCGTAGCACTAGTGTCAATTAGAGCAACAACTTGCTGCCCTTTCAACAACCCTCTAAGTTTGAAAGAATTGCTTCTTTGAAGGCTAGAGATCCTTGCAAGAGTGCCACCATTCTCCTTCACTTTCCCAGTCTCTCTTCTTCCGAGCTTTCTTCTTCACTATCTTCTGCTTCAGCTTGCTAGTCTGAATTTTCTGATTTT
>VDFB02321355.1:0-48369 GCA_007258455.2 Sequoia sempervirens | reverse complement strand
TCCTTAGTTCTCCACAAACTGTCTCAAGTAGAGAAAAACACTGCCGCAATAAATCAGGCGCGAACTCACTTTTCTTTATGTCAGCCACAATTTGATTTTTTTTCTATTTTTCATGTTTGTCAAAAATTTGACTAAAATGATAGCCGACATTTCGATGAACCCTAGGTTCGTCGAAATTTAGACGAACGTCGGGGATAAACTTTCAAAAAATTGAAAATTACACATAAAATTTTACAAGCACCCGACGATACATCAAATTATACATATTTTATCGGATAGTTTTGTCGAATTTTGTAGTCAAATGAGTTAGTGATGTATTGTAATCGTTATTGCTAAATAATACATGAGAGATGGATTTTTTGGAGGCTGGGTTTTTTCCCTCTTGAGGTTTTTCCCAGGGTATATCTTGTGTCATATTTTCATGTGTATGTTGTCTATTCTCTTGCATGTGGATTTTGAATACTTAGTTGCATAGATTTCTCTTATGGGTTATATGGAAATTGTCTTTAATTGGCTGCAAGTTTCCAAATAAGGGTATCGAGATTTGGTTATAAGTTTACAACCTTACTCGAGGAAAAAAATATTTTTGAGTTTTGAACCGCGTTTCAGAGAGCAGAACCCAAAATGACATGGAAAATCCGAGGTTTTGGGTTTGTTTATCTACTGGGTTGTTTATGCATGTGGGGCATAAGAAATTTCAGTAAAATGGGTTTTGGTTTGTATTCAAATGGGTTTTGGGGTGAGCTTTCAAAAATGATCTCTTAGCCCAAAATAGACCTTACGGTTGGATCCAGGTTGGTCGAGAGACAAATTTTGATATATAACTCGACCTATTTTGGAGAAGTTGAAAAAATGCAATTTTTTTTGGTAAAATCAAAATTTCGCATGCCGTATGGATCTTAAAATAATAATAATAATGTATTTTTTCCCATCAATTGGAAAATTCATCATGCAAAATAATTTAAAAAAAAAATACATATACCGATTAAATCAGCATGTCAAAAACAAGAAAAAAAAATGCTTTTATTGAAAAATAAAAATATTTTTTTTAAAGTGGGGGGTTCGGCAGACCCCCCGACCACTAGTAGCCCATAGGTACCACCTGACAATGAGTACTCTGCAGTACCACTATCAGTTGTATCCGCAAGGTATCCGCTGCCAGCCGAGCCCTACTGGCGGTCGACCTTTGGGCCCCGCGGGTAGGGTCAAACCCCTTTATGGGATTTAAATTTTTTAAAATAAATTTTTTATTATAAATCTTTCACCGCCATTTTTTTGGTAATTCCACTGATGGATTTATTAAATGGGGGCCAATAAAATTTTTATTAGATGAGGATTAAAGCAGATTTAATAACAATTTTGGGTTCGCCACCAGCTGAGCGGCGCCGCCCAAGTGTGGCCGCCGCTTAGCCACCTAAAAAAAAACTTGCCTCATATTCAAACTGTGTTTTTGCTTCCGAGGGGCATAAATTTCACCCAGATTGTCCATTTTTCAACTTCTTGGACTCGTTCGAAAGTTGACTTAGAGCTCTACGCTGTGGTGATAGAGATTTTTCTAGATTTTATAGTTTTGATAGTGTTTTTCTTGTTCAAAGTCAGGTGTTCTATTTAAGTTTTGAGAGGTGATATCGGGTGCATATAGAGTCAAATTTTGGACTTTGAATAATCGATGAAAAGCTTGTTCATAGCAATACATAGTGGATTAGGTTTGGAATTATTTTGGTATGGTTTATTTGTTGTTTTCTTTATCTGCTCGTTGTTTATATAGTATTTTTTTGACTATGGTAATACTGTGAGTTTACGGATGATCGAATCATGGAGATTTAATGTTGGATTCATTATATGCTCAGTTGTACATCTCAGATTATTCTATTTTTGACATGGTTATCAGTATATGGTTGGATTTATATGCTTCATTGATCTATCTATAAGTTGTGCAATGTTGTAGGCAGTCTATACTTACATGTTGCATTTATGACTTGGACATGGGTTGTCTTTGCCCATTGATATTTCAGTGTTGATGCATGTTCAGTTTTGGTGGCTTGGTTTAGTCACTTGGTTTATTGGTTTTGTTGTCATGTTGAGGAGGTGAGATGGTATTACCAGGTACAGTCATGATATGAGACCTATGTAGTTGACTATGTTATGTAGATATGTGGGACATGGTTGGGTTGAGTTGTTGGTACATTTGGTGGTGATCATGGTGTCATGGATGTTTCTTGTGCATTAGATATTTTGGCATGTCATGATGGTTTATGTAGGTGCATTGTTGGTGGTGTTGGATTGGTTCCTGATTATGGTTGTGGCGGTGTATCTTCTTGGTATGAGGATCATGGTTTTACTTTTCCTTTTGGGAACTCTTGTTACATTTGAGTTCTTTGATTGTGTGAGGGCCTTTGGTTGATATTCATGAGGAGATTGTTATCGTGATGTCATGGATAGCTTGATTACACTTTTTAGTGGGAGCTTTTGACAATGATGGGTTGGCGGTGATGAATATGTTTATGATGGTTTGGCGGTTGTAGGTATCTTCTTAGCTTGGATATTTTAGTTCTACTTTTTATGTTACTAAAATTTCAGTTGTGTGTGTAGACCTAGATGATCTTCATGGAGAGGATGGTTGTCATGATTTCATGTGTGACTCGGTATCATAGTTCAGTGGGAGTTGTTGGCAGTGAAATGGATGCATCATTTGGTATGGTTATCTTCATGTGATTGGGGATATGGTTTCTTAGTTTAGAGTGTTTTGCTATTATGTCATGGTTTAATCTTGATACACGTTTAGAGTTTGGCATGGTACTTGTTCTCTTGAGACCAAGATGCATATATATTTTATGGTGCATGTGATCTCCTAGGAGGAGATGGTTAGATCATGTTGTCATGTTTATGTTCCTAATTCATGATTGGAGTTTTGAAATTGATCTTGTGTGATTCTCTTGGTATTAGATGCATTGATCATTTTCTTGATTACTTCATAATGGTGCTATGTTGCATTTGGAGTTTGGCATGGATTGGTTGGTTACAGGTACTCATGAATACTTGGAGATATAGGTGAGGCTTGAGTTCTCTTGTGATTAGACACATGTGTTGAGATGGTTACTCTTGTTGATATTTCAGCAGGAAGTCTAAGGACCCTACACCTTGGTTGGACGTGAGTTCAACATGGACCTATGAAGAGAGTGTTCTTGGATGAGTCATGATGACTTGGATGTCTTGGAGGAGCATTCTCATTCCCCACTCTTGGTCTACTCAACAGTTTCAATTGAGAGGTTATTGTCCATTGTTTCTTTTAGGTGCTTTATGTTTATGGTTTATTTTCTCATGCATAAGGATCATGAGATATGGATATATGGTTTTGGAGTGTTCATTTGAGAAGTGTTGGAATTTTTATCTCCTTATGCATTGTGATTACATTCATTGATGTTGATATAGCAGATGTACTAGGCTTATTTCCTTCATTGGGAATGAATTTAGTTTGATCTTCTTTGGTTATGCGAGGCTTATATCCATGTTGATTATATGATACATATGTTATGTTTGATCATGGAGATTGAACGGTTAGGTGTTGTTATGGCTTTTCTTTTGGGGTGTTGTGGAGGAGATCATACTTGACACAGTTAGCTTTTAGATGTGTATGTAGGAGATTTTTCTTATAGGTTATTGATATACAAATTTGCATATCATTGTGGATGATTCCTTGTTACTACATGATGTAGTTTACACTTTCTATATGATGCTATTGGTATACTTGGTATGCCTTGATCTTTTTTATATTTGCATTACCCATGCAGCGGGAGCTCTTGGATGTGTATGCCATTCTTTGACAGGTTTTTCACATGGAGTTTATGATTGCAGTTTATGGGTGTATATGTTTATGGCATGAGTTTACTATGTTTTGTATACCTTGGAGGTATGGATAGTTGGATGTTTTGGCACTTGTTGCGGGTGTTATTTCAGCTTTGGTTTTTTGTATCTTGATAGCTATTGGTGCATATTGATACATTTGGATTGAGTGTTTGTGTTTGGGATATTAGTTGAGTAGGACTTATGCTTCATTGTGAAAGATTGGATGGCTTCTTATCTTTGTGCATTAGCATGATGGAGGATGAGAGCATTCATGCTTGGGATGGTGGTCACTTTGATTCTTGTTGCAGGAATCTTGATGGAGCACATGGAGCATTTTAATTCCATGATGGTATATGTGGCTATATGGATTGTTCATTTGATTCATGTTTCGAGGTTACTTGTTCCCCTTATGAAATGTATACAACAAGTGGGAGAATGTTAGGAAAAAGGTGTGTTGTATACCTTGCATAATATATTTGATGTAATTATTCTTGGGGCCACTTAATGTTGCATGTAACATTGGGATATAAGTGAAGTTGCTAAAATATAATTATTTAATATTGGGGAAAATAAATAAATAAAGTACCCTATATTAAATAAGGGGACATGTTTTGTAATCTCATGGTTTTGTGTAATACCACTTAGTGGTTTTGTGGGAGCTTGCTTCTATAAAAGCAACCGCAAAGGTAGTTATTGTGAGATGCAATTTTGCATGTTAGCTCTGGTTAGCATTTGTGAGGGTTTGAAGCATGGCACATGATGTGTGGTTGAATGCTTGTTCACATGGATTGCTTGGAGAGGGCTTGTTGCTTCAATGGTGTTCATGGAGACTCTGAAGATATATTGTAATCTTTATTGTTGAATAATACATGAGAGATGGATGCTTTTGGAGGTTGGGTTTTTTTTCCCTCTTGAGGCTTTTCCTAGGGTATATCTTGTGTCATGTTTTCATGGGTATGTTGTCTATTCTCTTGCACGTGGGTTCTGAATACTTAGTTGCATAGATTTCTCTTATGGGTTATGTGGAAATTGTGTTTAATTGGCTGCAAGCTTCCAACAATGTCCTCATATTAACCACACATAATAAACCTAAGCAAGCTTAAACAATATGCTTAGGAAAATAAATACCCCTAACAAAAGGAAAATAAAAAATAAACACTAACACCCCCATTAAGTGTAGCTTAGGTGGGTGAAAAGATGGGTCTTGAAAAATGAAGCATAATGAGGTACCTATGTGCATAAAGATCCCCCTAAAATAGAAGAATCCCCCAAAAAGAGGAATATATCTCCCCTAAAAAGAGAGAAAATAACCCCCAAAGTAGAGAGAGAGAAAATGAAGGACTAAAATTACCCTCCTAAAGTAGACACCTGTCGCACCCCTAGCAAAGCTCAAAAATGAATGAACTTACATTCTATGAAGGGTTTGGTGAAAATGTTTGTAGTTTTCTTTGATGTAGAATAATACTTAAGATCAATGTTGTCATCTTGAATAAGCTTTCGAATGTAGTGCATATTTACCTCAATGTGTTTCATCCTCTAATGGTGAACTAAATTCCTTGAGATTTGTATGGTACTCTGATTATCACAAAAGATGATTGTATGCTTTCAAAATGGAACATGTCAAACTCAAATTGAGAATATTTTGAATCCAAATAGCCTCAATGGTGGCATTAACTACCCCTCGATACTCAAACTTTTTTGATGAAAGAGTAATTGTAAAATACTTCTTACTTGAGCAACAAAATGGATTGAAACCAAGTGTTAAGAAATATCCTAAAGTAGACTTGTGATCCTAAGAATTGTCTGCCCAATCTGAATCTATGTGTCCACCAATTCAATATCCATACCTACTGCATATTGAATCCCATAATTGTGAGTACTCTGAATATAGTGGAGGATCTATTTAGTTTCTTTCCAATGCAACTCATATGGCTCTTGCATGAATTGACAGACCATGCCCACAGAATATGAAATTTTGGATCTTGTATGAGTCAAGTAAATGAGACTCTCAATAGGTTGTTAGTATAAAGTTTCATCAACCAGGGGTGAACACTTAGCCTCAAGTTTGACCCCTGACAAAAATACAGTCGATGTAGGCCTATAATCAACCATTCAAAATCTGGAGAGTATATCAATTGCATACTTGTGTTGCCCAAGCAAGATACTAGAAGATGATTGAGTGATCTCAATCCTCAAGAAATAATGCAAAAGACCTAAGTATGACATCAAAAATCTATCACGTAAATCAATTTTCACTACCTTGATGGTGGATGATTGACTCCAAGTGATCAACAAGCCATCAACATAGTGAACCAAAAAAGTGAGTGTCATCTTGTTGAAAAATGTATATGTTTGGATTAGGATGGCACTACAAAATGTATATGTTGGGATCAAGATGGCATTGAGTGAACCAAAATTTTAGAAGGAAGGATTCCATCTTTGTATACCAAGCTCAAGGAGCCTATTTGAGGCAATATAGAGACTTCCAAAGATGACATACAAGTGAAGAATTATGAACGAACCTTTGTGGATGCTCTATATAGATTTCCTCTTGAAGGTTTCCATGAAGAAAGGCACTCTTCACATCCATCTGATGAACTTCTCAACAATGTGTTGCAGCTATAGAAAGGACAAGTTAGATGGAATTAATCTTAGAAACTAGTGAAAAATTCTTAGAGAAGTCAATCCTAAGAACTTGGGAGAATCCTTTTGCAACCAAGTGATCCTTATGCTTGTCAAGTGACCCATCTGTTGCGATTTTTTCAGATAGATCCACTTGCATCGAATAAGTTTTCTTCTCTTAGAAAGAGGGGAAAGATCCCATGTGTGATTCCTTTCCAAGGAGTTGAATTCTTCCTGCATTGCAACATCCCATTTGGGGATACCTGAAGCTTCATGAAAATATTATGGATCAGAAGATGAAGTAATAAAGAGATGTGGAGCATGTTGGAATTGTGACCTTGTTCTTCTTATGTTTGATGGATCACTAACCCAATCACCTATTGACTCTAATGTTTGTTGAGCCCAAAGAGGTGATGAGGTTGGAGATTCTGGAGGAGAGTTATCAACCTCTGAATGATTACTTAGAGACAAATGTGAATCCTCGTCATCACTATCACCATCTAAAGTGGAGGAAGAATACTCCTCATAAATATTAGGAGGATTTAGATCCTTTGAAGAATTTCCATCATGATGCAATGTCTCCAATGTGATGGCAGATGGAAAAGTGGTAGGACAGGAACTGGAAGGGATCTTCTCAAAATGAACACTCCTCTTGATAAATAATTCACAAGTGGTGGGATGGAGAAGCTTATAACCTTTAACATCATCTAGGTACCCAACAAATATGCAAGGATTACTTTGTGGATACATAGCCTTACATTTTCTCCACTAGAATGTAGGCCCATACAAGAGAACCAAACACTTAAAAGTTCTTAATTATGGGTTTTTGACTAGTCCAATCTTGAAAAGGAGTTACCCACTTCACAACTTTGGGAGGAACTTAGTTTTGGATGTAATACACAGTTAATGGCCTCTGACTAGTACTAAGGTGCCAAAGATTTGGAGTGAATCATACTTGATTTTCCATCTCCTTCAAGGACCCGTTCTTGTGTTCTGCAACAACATCATTTTGAGGACTGTATGGAATTGTGTGTTGCATGTTAATTCCTTTTGAAGCATAAAAATGTTCAAGTTGATTGTTAACATATTCACCATCATTATCTATATGTAGAAAATTAATCAACTTCCCAAATTGTTTCTCTGCAAAAGCTTTAAAATCTTGAAATTTCTCAAAGACCTTAGAATTATGTTTTAGAAAGTAAACCCAAGTGTGTCTAGAAAAGTCATCAATAAATTTTAATACATATCTAGCCCCATTGAAAGATGGCTATGGAAATAGTCCTACCAAGCTACTATGGACCAACTCCAATAGACGTGTAGATATACATGCTTTGCCTTTATAATATTTCTCCTCATGATGCTTAGCAAGAGTGCATCCTTGGAAAACTCCATGAAAAAACTTAATAGAAGGCAATCTTGAAACCATGTCCTATTGATTGAGCTATTGTAGGTAACGATAGTTCAAGTGGCCAAATCATTTATGTCACAAACAACTCACATCATCTACATGAGTAAGACTGTCGAAGGAGAGCCAAGATTAAAGTGATAAAAAATATAGTCTTGATTGATGATTTATTTTTTCAATAGGATTTGTAGACCCATTATGCATTTCACTTATTACCACTATATCTGGTGTGAACTCAACTTTCTTTCCATATCTTGTGTGAGTGATTTGATAAACAAATAGGAGATTAGTTGATAAATATGGAATACAAATAACATCTTAAATTGTTCCTTTACCCACATCAACAAACCCTCTTCATGCACTTCAATAGGGGTGTCATCATCCATTAGTATGGTAAGCATAGAACATGGATCTAAAGAGGTGTAATCATCTTCTAAAGAAGCCATGTGGTGTGAAGCACCCAATTCAATGATCCAAGAATTTTGTTGTTCAAAGCAACAATAACTAGGGCCTTTCCATTTCCTTTCCCCTTACTTTTTTCTATTTCTTTAGAAGACCCTTTAGATGAACTTTGTATGACTAAAATTGTTCTTTTTTAGAAGTTATGAAAGGCGATTGATTTTTTTCTATAAACGCTTATGTTTATCATGGCCAAGCCTCTTATAGTAAGAACATTTTACCTTCTCCTTCTTATGTCGATTACCTTTTGATGAAGAGGTCTAATTATCTACTTTTGAAGCATTGGGTTTTTAAAATTTCTTCTTTTCTCCCTAGTTCATTTTGCTTCTTATCCTATTTTCTAGACCTTTTTTGTTCTTTTGTGCCCTAATTAATAGCCAAGGAATGTAACTTAGAGGGTTTAATTGTACCCCTTAGAACCAATTTCTCCTACTCACTAGTGAGTTCTACAACAAATTCATTTGGATAATACATTTTATAGGTGGAACCTAGGGCATATTTTGTCGCGTAAAATGTAGAAAGAAATATAAAATGTCTAGGACCAATCTTAGAAAGAATACTCAAGGTCAATTTTTTATCATCCTTCTTGATTCCAAACTATTCCAATTGGAATCTAACAACTTGGAATTTTGTGAAAAAGACTTGTATGATGTCAAAATTGGAAAGACTCAACCCTCTGAGTTCATTCTCCAATTGATGACCCCTTAACTCATCTTTCTTATCAAAGAGGCTTTCCAAAGTGGTCCACACTCCATTTGGTGTAGTGGTAGATTCAATTTGAAAAATAAGATCAAGAGATATTGATATACATAGAGTACCAAAGGCTTCGTCACATTTTTTAAGCCATTTTATCTTTTTTGTAGCATCCTAAGGTTCAGTTTCAAGTCCCATTGTAACATGATGATATCCATGTCTTTTGAAATAGATTATCATCTTAGATTTACATTCAAAATAGTTATATGGTGTTAAAACATGGAGCATGGATGCATCCATGAGTGTATAAAATTAGATTGCAAAGTGAAAAGAAAATTACAAAAAATAAGACACGCAAGACACCCCCTCTTTCCGCTGGTCTCAAAAAATCACCCCGCAGAGATTACAAATTCAACACTTTATGATTAGTGTGATTACAAGAATTTTATAATATTACAATGCTTTCTAGGCCTTCAATGGCCAAAATTACAATATATGAACTTTTAGCTGCTATGTATTAAACTCCAATAGCTTTCCAATGCCTATTTGTTTCTAAAATTGGAGCTCTAAGGAAAAAGTTATGGCATGTTGAGTAAAAAACATGTACCAAGTTTAACCTACAATATCTAGCAAAAAAAGTAGAGTTATTTATCAAGAACTCCATAGATGCAAATTTCTCATTTCTAGCTTTTTGTCAAGTATTTATTTGTGAAAATTTGACACTCGAGGAAAAAGTTATGCACATTTAAAAAATGTTGAGTTTTCCTTATAGGAACGACTCTTCTCACAAAAAACATCTTTCTTCTAACTTAATTTATGTAAAGTTTATTGTGAATATGAAAAGGAAAAGACACCCAAATATTTTTTCGACATTGCAAACAAAACCCAAAAAGTTTTTTTCTTTCCATCAAATGGAGGATGAGTTTCTAATGAAAATTTAACATTTAACTTAAAATAAAATAGTTAACTTGTGGTATTCTAATAGAATTTTTCCAAAATTTTCTCACCATTTGAAAAGACTAACAGATACCTAGAACAAATTATGTTATTGTAAACAAAACCAAGAAATTATTTTTCTATCTTATGAGTAGAAGATAAGATTTCAATGCAATAATGAAAATGACTCTAGTAAAAAAGATTTCAAATTTCAAACTCTGATTTGTTACTTTATCCTCCAATCTTTGATTTTGGTGAAATAAAAGGAAATATTGACTATCTTGGACCTTTTGGACACTATGGAAAGGCTAAAATGCCTCCAATATTACCACAATTATACAATCACCTAGATCTCACACAAACAAAAATATGCAAAATAGAGTATACAAATACTTATTTTCCCTTCAACTATTTTGATTCTCTAGATCATGCAAAGATGCAAGAGAAGAGAATACTAGGTTTTTGAGAAAAATATTAGCTATTTATTAGTCTCATTGTCTCAAAAAATTAGAAAATACAATGAACTATACCAAACAAATCCGCTTTGACACAATATTAGATTCTTTGAGAAATAAGAATTGAGCCAGGATCTAATGTTGATCATAGATCATATGCACCCCAGTCGACAAATAATTCAATATTAAAATAATGGAATGGAGAAATAATTTTACAAGAGAGAAATTAGAGACAAAGAAAGAGAAATTTGAGAATACTCTCAATACTCTCACTGAGCTATCAGTGAACTACTCCATAGCCTACTCAGGTAAGGATATAATAGTGGTTATGAGAGGTGGCACAACAAGCCAAAAAATGGTGTGTAACTAAACTACCCATGTGTGGGAGAAAGTGACACATGTAGATAATGTATTTTTCCACATGTCCTCACATTAACCACACCCAATAAACCTAAGCAAGATTAAATAATGTGTAGGAAAAAATAAATACCCCTAATATTTAAGGAAAATAAAAAACTTACACTAACAACCTTCCATAGTTTATTATTTTCTTCAAACTATTGGCACCTATTTTTTTGACTTGCACTATTATTTACATTGACTGAGTAGTGTCATTGGGGTCACTTGTGCAAATGGATATCCCACATGTATTAGACTATGACATTGTTGCGTTTAATTTTATAATTGTTCAAGTAGTGGTTTTTGGGTCAAGTTCATATATAGATATATTTTTTTCTTCTTATTTTTTATCATGATCCTAATTTTAGAGGAAGTTCTTTAGTTCAACACTATAACAATCATCTTTTGATAGTTGTTTATAACTTCTTCATGCTCCAATGGTGTTCTTCAACTTCCCGATCTCTTTTGGGTCATTATTTTTTAGGCTTCTTATTCTTTTATATATCTTTCTCTCTTTTGGAGAGGAGTTTTCCCATGAGGTTTTCTCCTTTTTCTCTACTTATGAGAGACCTTTTCAATTTTGCATGGGTACCTCATTCAACCTAGTCATTGGGATCCATCTTTTTCTTTTTATACATATGTCATTTAGAGGTTTTAGCTTCTCCCTAATTCGCACTTAAGAGGGTTGTTAAAGTAAAAGGATATTTTCCTAATTAATTAATTAATTAATCAGGTCCATTTTTATACTAGCTACTTAATCTTACTTAGGTCATGTGCTTTTTTGTCTTAAGTCACTGGATTGGGACATATTTCATGATCTATTTATATCCTTACCTAGGATTTCATCTAGTGTTTTTTTTCTTTTTATCAGTATTCATTATTATATCATTCATTTGTGAGATTTCTCATTTATAATAATTCATGCTTTTTTGGATCAATTATCTCTTAGTTTGCATAGCTTTAATTTTTCTCTTTCTTTTTTGTGATATATGATTGATTACAGGTGATCCTTAGGAGTTGTAGAGTTGAGGATTCAACTCCAATGCATTAATAATTAGATCACCCTACTAGTATTCCATCTATTTCTTGCATGAGCTCAAGCTACTAGTGTAATGCCTTCATTCCATTTCAAGAGTGGCACACTTACTTCCCACATTCACCCTTATATTATCATCACTTTAATATTATCCAACTCTACTACCATCCCATCCTCTTATATTTATCAATTAATTATTGGTTTTGTGCAACCTCACTTTGAGATGTATAATGGAAAGGTGGCCTAAGTACACATTTGCAATCTTTCTAAGCTACCTATTTATATTATGTTTATGAAGATAAATTATTGGCCAAATTATTTCAATGAACTTTAAGGGACTATTGTAGACAAGGGTTCTATTATTTACCTTTTGGGTATAGTCATTCTATTTTTTGACTTGGCCAAAACTTTTCTTAGTCAATTTGATGTGAATATGTAATTGAAGACTATAATTTTAGAAACAATTAAATGTATACAAGTGTCTAATGATAGGATTAATTATTATTGTAGAGTCTTTAAGTTAAAGTTTTGTAAAATTGGTGAAAGTCACTCAATTCAGAGGATTAACAAACTAAACAGTCCACTTGACATTGCTTAAGACTACATTAGACTATTGACCAAGGAGAGCAAGCTTATGATGGTGCAACAAGATATATGCCTTCATGCACTCAAATTACTCAAACTAACCTACTTAAGTTATTCTAATTGCTGGAAACTCATAAAAAATTTAAAACAACGAAGGTAAAATTGAACCTTAGTTGCCACGGGTACCTACAGTAATGACTATAACTAAACTATTTCTAATGAAAGTAAACTGAAAACCTGTTTAAGATTACTGCAATGTCTAAACTATTATCCAAAGTGTTCTTTGGTTGATAGGTTCAGAAAGAAGTTGGCAAATTGGAAAGGAGCTCTTTTGAGCCAAGATGGAAAAATACTTCTTAAAGCTTCTCTTTAGAACCTCCCAGTTTATGCTTCAAGCATCTTCAAAATCCCTGCTAAATATGTTGAGGCTATTGAAAAGATCCAAAAAAGATTCCTTTGGTCAAGAGTGGAGGAAAGAAAGAGAATGCCTCTCATAGGGTTGGATTTGGTTTGCAGACTGAAAACCCTTGGGGGTTTATGTCTCAAAAAATTAGAATTATGAATAAAACTCTCCTAGCCAAGCAAATATGGAGATCTTTCTCGTCTGGTGGAGAATGGAAAGACATTTTAAGAAGTAAATATATGGTTGACTGTATGTCCCTCAAAGCTCTGCTGGATTCTCCTATCCTCCCTTATGGCTCAACTTGCTGGAATGATATGATTGCTGGTAGAAATTTTTTGGAATCAGGGATAGGATGGCACATCAGAAGTGATAATCAAGCTAGATTTTGGGAGGATAAATGGCTCTTTAAGAAACCCCTTATCAATATTGAAAGATTCAATAGATGGGAAGAGCAATGTAAAGCTGCTTTCAAGGATCTTGTCAAAGATTACTGGCATGAAGGAGACTAGGTGAACTTATGTGTGATTAGTTAGGAGTTGGCTTAGCTCCAATCCTCCCTAAAAGTTGTCAGTGTGGGACAAAATCAGCAGGATGATATTCTTGTTTGGATGGACAACCCTTGGGGTAACTACTCTATCTCTTTGACTGTCTCTTTGTTGTCCCTATCTCAAGCCTCCCCTCCCTTCTGGTCAAAAGCTTGGATTAAACACTTGACTCCAAAAGTCAATATCTTCTTCTGGATCATGCTTCAAAATAAGGTTCTTATGGTGGAAAATCTTTGTAAACGAGGATTTCAAATCCCCAATAGATGCTACCTCTGCAAGAGTGAGGTGGAGTCAGCCAACCACGTGTTTCTTCACTGTCCATTTGTTTCCCTAATCTAGGGAAAATTATTAGCTCTCTGGAATATCTCATGGGTGTTCCCCCAGACTATTGAAGAGTTCTATTTACAATGGAAATCCCCTACTCAAAATCCCTTCATTCAAAGGTTATGGGCTTTCTTATTCCCTTTTGTTGCTTGGGGAGTGTGGAAAGAATGAAATAATAGACTTTTTAGGGATAAGGAGATGCTGGAGAATAATGTCTTTGAGAAAAAAATTAGGCTTATAAAGGAAAAATTTAATGTGATCCCTCAAAAAGCTCTTAACCCGGAAGTTGTGGTGTGCACTCCATATGATTTAAGGATAGAAAAAGATTGGAATATTAAAGTGGATATTTCTTCAGCTTCCAAGCTTGCTAATAAAAGTAGGGAGGGTGTGTGTTGGACCTTTCCTCTACACAGCTAGTATAAGGCCAACTTTGATGGAGTTGCAAAGGGCAACCTGGGCATTGCTAGAAGTGGAGGTGTGTTAAGGGATTCAAATGGTAATTTTATGGAGGTTGTGGCCATATCCCTAGGTCACCAAACCAATCATGTGGTAGAGGCTATAAGAGCCTTTCAAGTTTTAAAGTTAGCTCATAATTTGAATATAAAAAAATTATGGCTTGAAGGGGATTCTAAAAATATCATTGATTGTCTATTAGGAAGTACCCCACCCTCTTGGTCGATAAAGAATTGGATTGATGAAGCTAATTCTATTCTAGAAAAGTTTGAAAAAGTTAAAGTTTCACATGTCTACAGGGAAGCTAACAATGTGGCAGATTACTTCGTGAATGAAGGGGTTAGGAAGCAAGGATTGAACATGTGGCAGAATTGTAGGGACTTGAGAACTGAAGTCAGGGCCTTACTAGATTATGATGTTACACATGGGAAAGAGGAAAATACATTTAATGATTAAAGAGAAAGGATCAAAGTACATCAAAATCAAGAGATTTTATGGGGCTGCATCATATTACTTAGATGGAAAGAAAAAGCGACATGCTTTGTAGGTGCATTGGAACAGCTGCATAATTCTACAACAGGAGCTCGGCGTTGGTAGAGTCTATAGTAAGGTGCAAACGAAAATGGGGGGGATAGGAAAAGAGTTGAGCCAAAAAGCTATGAGGTGCACACTAGGAATGATAAGGTTTGGAAGCAGATTGAAAGAGGTGGGTTGGTTCCATTTCTTGAAAAACTTCATGGGCTCGATTCTATGGCCACAGATTACTTCGAGAAGAACTAGAACAATGATGAGATAATTCTCTTTGGGAGAAAGGTGAATTTGGATGAGAAAATAATAGGGGAGATTATTGGAATGTCCATTGAAGGAGTGAAGTTTTATCACGACAGAAGGTTTTCTGATCAAGCGGTCAATAGATGAACCCTAAGAAGGACAAGGAGAAATTGAAACTGGTTAAAATTTCTAATAGCTATTTAAAAATAGACACCATCAAGGCGTTGTGAAGAAAGGTGCTTCGTGTTATAATGGAGTATATCACCCTAGACGAGAGATTTACAAGAGTGTATGGTCATCATTTTTCCATTCTAAATCACTTCGCCATAAGGTACGAATTTCTCTACCTCACTACCTATTATGTTCATTGAGTAATAGCCTTGAGGACCATAAGAAAAACTCTAGGAGATACCCTATTCTTCATCCTATTCTTATTAGGTTAATATATGAACACTATCAAAGTATGTCGGCTTTATCTAAACTTGTTGCCTCCTCAGCGTCTGAGGACTATGATACTGATAGTGGAGGTTCAGAGAATCAACCTAAGTAGGAGAGAATTGTTGAAGCCCACCCATCCTCTAAGATGTCTGGTAAGAATACCCAGTGTAAAAAACCCCAGCTTGCTAAAGCTAACCCTGAAACCCACCCCGATTGCTCTGTCCCCTTAAAGAATCTTGTTCTCAAGGGCTCCCCTACCAACAAGTTGGTTTCCTACTCCGAAGACTCCTTGGAAGACAAAGCCGAGAACCCTGAAGCTAGTAGAAATTTTGTACCCTCCCCTCCAGCCTCTCTCAGATTTGAAGGTACCAGATTTCCTAGCTCCCCTAACCTGAGTGATGTTAACCTCATATTAGACTGGGTTCAATCTGGTGACATTCTTGCTTCTGCAAGAAACAACATTAGTGACATTTTTAGGGTTTTTAAATGGGCCTATCAAGAGATTAATGATCTTAACCAAAGAAATAGGGCTCTATATAGTAAGTCGGAGGAGCTGGAACTGAAGCTAGCGGCTCTCAACAACAAAGAAGGGAAACGGAAAAAGAACAGTACTGGAAAGGAAGTAGGTAACATTGAGGAAAAGTATAAGTCTCTGGAAGTGGAAATGGATAAAATTAAAAATAACATGAAAACTGTTGTGGAACAAAACCATAAAATGGCTAGGCACAATGCCATTATCATCAATTCTATGTCTGAAAAGTTGGAAAAAACATAACAGGGTTTGCTGGTTGTTGATCTAGAAGAGAACAAGGAAAGCAAGAATGAGGACCAAGGTGTTTCGAAAAGAACCCGTGCCAATCTAAAAAGGAAAGCGCCTCCCACTACCCAAATGGTTTAGATCTTAAAGAGGGGGGTTCAGGATATGAACAAGCTGGAGGGTGAGACATCAGATTTATTAAGGACCCAAATTTAGCTATTGCTGGCATTTTGGCTGACTTTTTGGTTTCGTACCCAGATGGTTCAGATCTTAAAGAGGGGAGTTCAGGATATGAACGACCTGGAGGCTTAGACAATAGATTTATTAAGGACCCAAATTTAGCTATTGTTGGTGTTTTGGCTAGCTTTTTTGGTTCTATGGCCCTTGTTGGCCTTTTTGGTGGCTGTGGACTTTTTTTTCTTTTCCGTTTTTGGTATCTTTAACATTTTTATCTTAAGCTTGTAAAATTTGTGGTTTTGGGTCCCTGTAAAACCCATTTTTCCCTCTTTCAAAAATAATTATTCCATGCATGTTCCTAGGCATTCACTCATAATAAACAAGAAATTGAGTCTATAATTCATAAGTAATAGTAAACTAATATTAACTACCAACATAAATAAATAATTGAAAGATGAAGTGGAGAACAATACCTTGAGTGGCCTGCTCAAGCAACTGTTCCCAATTAATTGAGCACAATCTAACTAGTAGATCTCACACATCTCATGAACTGAACTTCATTTATTGCATAAAGTAAAGTATTACAAAAACTCTCACAAACTAGATTTAACCATTCTGTAGATTAATGTTTCAACTGAAAAATAACAAACAATACAAAGTTTGGAAGAACCAACTAAATAAACTATAGACTCGATCATCAGTTATATACAAGTTGAGGGAGTCTTTATTGAAAGTAACAACTAAAACCGAAATCAATAATTCCACTTCCAGATATCTAGAACGTGGTTTTAAGATCTGGACTTATTCAATCTATAACTGAAAGAGAATCCTAAAAAGAACAGAACTCTAGCAAACAAATTTCATTAAGTTATGCATCCATCTGTCAAAGTTCTAAATCAAAGAAGACCTCTTCTTCAGCGTTTATTAACTATCATGAAAACATGTGCTCTATCTTCATGAATTCCTTTAACCAATAACCACCATGTTCAATTGTTTCTGCAACATCCCTCGTTCTGGTATTCAACACTCCTTTTGCTATGGGCTCATCCTGCAACAACTGTGCATCATGGTTCCTCTTTTTGCTGCAAACAGGTCAGTTCCACAAAATATGTACATAACGATAACTGTCACATTAAAACATAACTTTCCATCAATATTTCCATGCACATATTCATATAAACCACTTAATGCTAATATATTAAACTATAATTCCCTCATCATGCTTTTAGGTCTTAGGTTCGTATAATAGATACAAAAGGGATAATATATACTATGGACTATAGTCAGAAAATATGATCAAAAGTATGTTAAATTTTGATAAAACCAATAGAAAATAAGCTATTATTTGGACCTATCAATTATGTTATTAGATTTATTTATTTATTTTCTAAGATGGGGCATCACCCTAACGTCACCTTCTTTTAATCATTAATTATAGATTTTTTGTGTTCAAGGATTGTTGTCACCAATTAAAGGTAGCATATATTTAAATAATTATTCTAACAAACTACCCACATTTTAACATCATAAATAATACTTTCTATGGATCAGTGATGAAAATAATATTTTAAATACGAGTAAACCATGTTTAAAGATATAATTTACTAAAGATTAATTAAAATATTTATCCAAAAATAATTCGAAGTTCTTTTAGATCATAAAAGTGATTTATGACATATGGGTTATCATGGTTATGCACACATAATGGCCATTTTATTCTTATTATGCAATGATCCTTTCATTTGTTTGCATTGTGAGTTTAAGAAATAATATAGCAAAAGTCATTCATAGGATTGAGGATATGAAAAAAGTGGAATTAAAACTATGGGCTAAATTTAATGTTTTGGAATGTGGTTCTTCTCATGTACTTTCTATGCCTTCCTATCCTCAAAAAATTCAAAAGAAATAAAATATTTTTTAAAGGAGTAGTGATAAAAGAGAATATGCCTAGAATGAATCATGTGGCTAATGATTTAGAAAGTTTATAAAATTGAGTGAGCTTTGGACAATGTTCTTAAAAAATTTCTTAGTACCAATATGATTACTCTTCAAGTCCTTTTCATCCATTTGATCCATCTAAAGGGATATCAAAGGGGTATAATGAAAATGCATTTAAGATCTATCTTATAGTTAATGGACACCATGCATAGAGTTGTCTAGCATTGAAACATAGGTGCATCATTTTATTTATTATAATATGATACATATGGAAGGTGTGAATGATGGAGGCAATCCTTTTATAGCTTCTCCTAATTGTATTTGATATAGATAGTAATACATGGGACATAGGCATATATATAGATGATATGGTTGAGAATAATGTTGGTCTTATTCACAATTATGTGTAGATTCTTTAATGTGCATGATTTATGTTATAGATACTTCTTCTCATGCTAATATAGTGAGTTAATTATACAATTAGGAGATCCCTCTTAATAATTATTATTGTCCATTGTATGTATAGGGTTTAATACATGGTTATCCATGTGATGGTATTCTTATTGATAATCCTAATTAGTTTACTATATAAATTGAAGAATTCTTGTATAATCATCATCTTCATAGAAATTGCTATACACATTTAAGATTTTCATTGAAGATGACTAATGACATACAAATTAATACTCTATGTTGTATTAACTTACCAAGTTTCAAGTGTGTCTAAGGAGGCTCTTATTTTATTTATGTTATCCCCATTTTAGTTATTTATCTTTTCACTTGGTAGGCCTATAACTAAGTGGTTCCTTTTATAGTGAATCAATGTGTCAAATATGTTCACAAGGTTAAAATAGTAGAAGAAGATTAAAACAGATCTATATGAACAAATTTTATAATTAACTAATTTAAAATTAGAAACATACTTGAGATCCTCTAATTAATCACCATGTGAGTGTCAATATTTGGTTCATAAATTTTATCATATACATCTATACGGAAAAAGAAGGGAAAAGTTAAAATTATAAGAAAAAATGTATTCCAACAAAGAAATAAATATTATTTTCCTCCATTACCTAAAGTATCACAAGAAACTAAATAGTTAAGCCCTAAAGCACCTCAAGTTTTACATCATATACCACTCAATAATAGATATTTTGATATTTGTGGGCCTCTTTATGACATAATAACTCATCTTCTTCATGTGATTATAGAAGACTAAAACTAACAAAGAACTACGAAGGGTAGGAGCTTCATTTGTAAGGATACTTCTACTATATGGGTACTAAAGCATTATTCAAGCGTTCAACAAGCATAAACCACACTATGAGAACTATGATAACTAACAAATAACTAAGAAGGGTAGGAGCTTCATTTGTAAGGATACTTCTACTATATGGGTACTAAAGCATTATACAAACGTTCAACAAGCATAAACCACACTATGAGAACTATGATAACTAACAAAGAACTAAGAAAGGTAGGAGCTTCATTTGTAAGGATACTTCTACTATATGGGTACTAAAGCATTATTCAAACGTTCAACAAGCATAAACCACACTATGAGAACTAACAAAGAACTAAAAAGGGTAGGAGCTTCATTTGTAAGGATACTTCTACTATATGGGTACTAAAACATTATTCAAACGTTCAACAAGCATGGATCACACCATGAGAACTATATCATAGTATGATGAGTTATTGACATGAAGATATAGAGAAGGTAATCTAACTATATCATATTGGTCTTCTAAGATAGTCATAATGCACACCATCATGTACGCATCAGCACACAACGTTCCGAACAGAACACAACCTTGATGGTGCTTATCAATTTCAAGCTCCTTTGCTCGAATGGGCTGCAGCCCTTTCAATGGCTGGACTGTAGGCTGCCAATGCTTTGACTGATTCCGCATCATGCACTGTGCTATGTAACCTTGCATTGATTCTGTTTCTATCTCCGGAAAACCCTTTTAATTTCTATCAAGTGCCTCTATCAAGGCTTTTTTATCAAACTCATGTGAAGCCTCATACTCCTTGCACTTTCTAATGAATTGTTCTAAAAGGCTGGCCATATCTACCAGGTTTTCTCCGACTCTCCAGAAATGCAAGTTCTCTGCTACTTATAAATGCTCCCATCACCAAGCATCCCTGTTGAATGAAACTTGAAAAAAAAGGGGAAAGGACCTCAGCTTCAACGAACCAAGGTTCATAGTGTGAGATTTAGAAAATTCACTTTTGAATTGGCTTCATGATCAATTATGTGCAGAGCAGGGGGTCTTAGTGGGCTCTCTTCCAGCACACGTCGCCATCCTTCTTGCCACAAACCTAAAATCAAAGGTACTCACTCGTCAGTACGTTAATCAGGTTATGTCCTAAGCAGTTTTGCTCGTCGCATGACTAGGACGTGGCGGTACAATTATAAGCTCGTTTGATGGGTGGGCTACGATTACAACTAGTGCCTTCAACTTTATAAAGGTATGAGCCCAGTGCCCAACAAGTTCAGAGGAATAAAATAAAGTGTGATCAAACATTGATTTCCTTGTAACTTAGGCTTTAAGAAAACATTCGTATTGCACATATTATTGGGCAAACCACTGTATTTTAAGATCCATAGTTTTGAAAAAGAAGTGTTTGGAATGAAATTAAAATTTAGTTAAAAACTTAAAATTTATTTTTTAATTATATTATTTATTTATACTAATATTTATTATATGAGAATTATAATATTTATATTTGTGATATTGAAAATTGTATATTTATATTGTTTCATTTTTATGTGGATATATTTTGATTGGGTTGTTCTTAATGTGATAACTAATATATAGAGGGTATGTTCATATATTTTAAGTCATATTGGATTCCATCTACACATATTTCTAGGGATTAGTCTTCATTCTAAGTTTATCATATGATATCTCAAGTCAAATCTTTAGGTGTGAAACTGGCCTACTTTGGTTTCATAAGTGTGAAAATGACCATAGAACTTGTTTTGATTTGGGTCGATGATAGTTGGGTTTGATGTGGATGGTGGATTGACTTGGGTAGCTTGGGTAACCACTTGTTTCGATGTGTTAATGGGGTTGTTGGAACCACTTGCTAAGGGTTGCCCTTGCTTGAGGCTGTTATCTTGCCCTTGTCCTATTTGAGGCACTTGGTTCACATTACTTTATGTAACATTGGGCACCCTTGGGGTATTTGGGGTGATGGATGAAGATGGTTGCGCTCAAAATGTCGAGGTTGTTGTGGCATCATGGAATGTAAGTGGTTTGCCAAATGTTGGTGTCCAACTTGTGTTTTGGGGAAGGTTGGTGGTTAATGGCATGGTCGTTTTGTGAATACCCAAAGTTTTGCTTGTTCCTAGACATGAAGTGAGATCAAGGTTGGTTCCTAGCCTAGTTGCAAGACTAGATGCTAAGGGTTGACTTGGAATAAGGGATGGAGTTGGTTGAACCGTAGATAAATTCAAGCCTTGTGTCAATGATTGGGCAACAAAAGATGGGAAAATTGGAGCCACATTTTCTAAGGCTTGATGTTCTATGATTTCTTCCCTAGTACAAGTCCAAATGGATTTTCCGTGACATCTTCTATCTCATACCACCCTAATGGAGATGATGGTTGTTGTGATGGGGTAACTTGACTTCTTGGATCAAATTCTTGACGATTTGGATCACTTGAGGTGAATGTGACTTTGGTTTTCTCAATGATTCTCTTGTGTTGTGATCTTGTGGTTACCATAAATTCTGGGTCACCTATGGGAGAGGTATGTTGAGGTTTGCAATGTTTGAACTCTCTAGTTGACTCAAATCAAGGTAAAAGGGATGCTCTAAGTCTTTTTGGAGCAATGGTGATAATGGAAGATGAAAAAGAATGATGTGGGAAGTTTTGCAAATGTTTTGGGACAACACTTTTGACTTAAGTTTGATTGTTTTGATGTTTGGATAAAGGATGTTTATGAACTTGTGATCTTTAGGGTAGACTTGTGACCTTCAATATAAACTAGTCCAAAGATGATAACTAACTTAACTAAATGCATGGAAAAAGATTCATTTCACATATAAAGTAGCTAAGTTAGGGGTTGGATTGATAAATGTCTAAGTCCAAAGTGTTGGTGTATTCAATTTTTTTGCAAAGTTTGGTGAAGTGAAGGATGAAATTTGATGAAGGGGTGGATGAAATGTTTGACCCAATGTTGACCTAGAATTAACCTTTGTTTTCAAAGACCAAGGTAGTGAGAAACATGCTATATACCTCTAAAGTGATAATAATCCAAGAAATCAATGATTTTGGTAAAATAGGAGTCAAATAATTTTGGAAATAGGACCCAATGACTTTGGTAAAGTGAAACTCACTGATTTTGGATAATGGAACTCAAATGCTTTGGATAATAGAACTCAATGGTTTTGGACTCAATGTTTGCAATGTTTTCCTTGTATGATAGCAGGCGTAAGGTTTGGTTGTTGAACGGGGGTGATCAGTCTCCAAATGGTCATGCAGGGTTCAATTTGTCAATTATCTTGCTTAAGTGGGTTTCTTTTACCACAAAAACTTGTCTTGATTAATTTTTTCATACTAAATGTATATGTCAAAAACATCATAAATTTCACAATGTCCATTTTGCAAAAAAGGATGAAATTCAAGCCATAGTTGCTTAGGTTAACTTTAGAAAATATGGATTGTGATGTAAACCAAAATATTTAGAAGTAGATCTAAGAATAAATTCTTAGGAAAAATAGTAATATCAAGGGGTGATGCCACAATAGTGGTTTACAATTTTTGGCCAAACTGGACATTGAAATAAATTTTTTTAACTAAATCTTCACTTTCGGGGTCCTATAGTGGCTAAACCGTGAGGAATTTGAAGATGATGCAAACTAGAGTTTCATGAAATTTTTTCTGTAGATTCTAAATATATTTTTTTCAAAAAATTTGGAATCAGATTGTACTTCTTTTTCCATCTCCCTCGAAAACTAGTTTTTTTTTCAATAAACAACATTTTTAAAAAGTGACGCTCACCGTATAATGCATAACTTTTTTTCCATTAAGGATAAATTCTAATTCTTTTGAATTTAGATTTGGAACTGTGATATCTAGTGCTTCCACTTGGTTAGATAGTTTTTTATTGAATATTTTTTCTTTAATCAATTTTCAAAGTCAAACCAATTATAATTCAAACATAGCACGATCGTATAACGTGTAACTTTTATTTATTTATTTATCAAAATTCATTTTTTTTTGTTAGATGAAGGACTTCAATATCTGGTGCACTCATATTTTTCAATTTTTTTTTTGATAATTTGCTATTTTTCCACGTGTAGAACAAAGAGCTTAATTTTTAGTGAAAAACCTACATTCACAAGAAATAAAAAATAAATATAATATTAAAATTAAATTTATTTAAAATTATACTTTTTGGGAAGCTTATAATAAGGAATACATAGTTAAGAAAAATAAAATTAATTCATTTGATCCCCCAAAAGGTAAATCAAAAGTGGTTTTTTATTAGCATTTTGATAGGTGTAAAGGAGACTCCATTATAGGTATGGTTTTAAACTAGAGAGGTTCTATCCAAGGGGGTTTGATCTAAGGTAGTTTGATCAAACCATATTAAATTGGAATGCTTTAAATAGAACTTTTTAAGGCTTAAATCATTATATTTTCTAAACATATGTGATTTTAGTAAAAAATAGAATCTCTTAGAAATTGTAAACTAGCTTTGTGGGATCAGCTGAGGTTTTGTCAAAAGGTATCCATATTTAGACCAAAGGGTTTGAAATTTTGAGGAAGATCGTGAATGTTTGTTTGTAATATTTTGGAACCGAGCAAACTATTAAACTAACTCATAATCATTTACCACCTTGGTTGAAATGGCCATACTTGTTTAGTCCCCACTTAGATTTCTCCAAACACTAAGACAATGCAAACAGTTAGAGATTTGGCGACACCGGCTCCCCTCCATGGCACACACTTCTTGGGACCACCAAATCTCAAAATCCTGAAGATCCTAAGATCTTAAGGATTTTTTTGTTTCAACAATGAATAGTAAAAATGTGGGGCGGCTTCAAAAAGACCATTCTTGCACCAACAATCATTAAGGATTTTGGTTTCTAAACAATGGCTCGTAATAAGGGATTTTGTTCAAGGTGGCCATACACACAGTAAGATTAGCTCAAGATTATGGAGAATCAAGAGGCCTCCCAGTCCCTTCCTAAGAAGAGATTTTAATGTACCACATAGGTACTATGGGTGACACTTTTCAGTATGACACATCCACACCTGTTGTTTATGACTTTTGTCACAAACACATTTTTATATAGTGACTTGGAAGAGCTTGGCTTTAGCTCATTACCACTTGGGTCGTTCCCTCCTCTTGAAGCAGGGAGGAAGACCCTCTAAAGATAAATAATAGAAAAGGAAGTACGTTTGTAGTTTTATTATCCTAGTTCGCATGAAACAAGGAGAGAACACACACCATGCCTTTTCCCTACACTAGCATAGGGTTCATTTTTAATCCAAATTGAAAGATGTGGCTGATCATGCAAAATGTCAAGGAATGTTTTTGATTCTCAAGATTGCCAAGTGGCATGAGAGAAGTGCATACACATTCAATAACAAAGTTGTAAATCAAAAACATAGCAAACACTCGTTAATTTTAACATTAAAAGTAAAGATGAATTCATTTTATGAACTAAATGAAATGTTAAGTTGCCTTGTTCAATTTTAAACCCAATGTAAAATGATAAAATGAGGGTTCAATTTTAGTCTCATTTGAGCTTTCTTTTTAAAACCCAATTAAAAACTAGTGTCATGGTCCTACAACATGAAATGAAAAGCATGAAAAATGAGTTATAATTGCCCCAAAAGTGTCAAACGCTTGTTACAGTTATAAGATTTAAATTCCTTTTTCTTCAATTAAGTGCCCCATGCTCCTCTTCAAAACTGCAATCCACGTTCCGAATGTTAGATGAAGTCAAGAAAATAAGATGTTAGGGTTAGATAAATGATTAAGCATTAAAACCCTACAACTTTCACCAAGTTGTAATGTGATTTGACTATAGATGAAAAAATGGAAAATTCAACTCCATGAAAATTGAACAACACCTATACCATTGTGTAGAGCATGAAATTCTACCCCATTTTAAAAGGCAAATCTTCGAAAAAGACCTCCGTATGACCAAGATATGACCATTTTAAGATGGCCTATAAAAGCAAGAAAATGATAGCATCACTATAGCAATATAGTGATGCCTTTTACAAATTACGACATTTTTTTCAATTATGGTGATGTTTTTACAATTATGATGATACTTTTGTAAAAGTGTCACTCTAGTGAATAGTAGTGTCGCTTTGGTGAATAAGGGTGTCGCTCTGGTGAAAAATACCATCCCTGTAGCCTACAAAAGCGTCACTCTAGCCCAGAAACCTACAACTCAAGGAGTTTTTAAGAAAAAATCTTCAAACAAAGTTAGTAAAACCCTCCTTCTAGCACCAGAATATGATTGACTGATTAAAGTATGGGCCGATTACACTTGATCCATGAAGAATCGAAGCATAATTAAACCACTAATGTCAAATCTCAATAGGATCATTCAAATGAAGATTAAACTAGACATCCATTAAAACAAAGCATTCTAAACTATGAAAGTTTTAAAATGTCTACTCTAATCCATTTAAAATTTATCCCGTTGTGGGAGTGGTGTCATGTTGATGTGGAACGATGACCCTTTCCCAATACTGTGGATGAATGAACTTGTCCTAGTCAGTTTTATTGAAAAAAACTGATGAAACAATTGTGAGATGTGTATGAAAACATGATTTTAATCTAAATGAGCATGATGCAAGCTAGTTTAATATGATTTTATGTTAAAAATGATCTAGTTATACAAAAGCTAAGCTAATCTAAATGGATTCTAAGATAAAGGATTCAAACCCTAATTAATAAACAAGCTACATGGATGCATTATATGATCATGGAAACCATTAATGGAAGCTTAAAGCTAAATAATGTGATTAAAATGAACTAAAAGATGCTAAATGTGTGCTAAATATGAGTGTGAGTGATTTTAACAACATAAGCCTGATGTTAAAAGATGGATCCATTTGTCTCCAAATAGTGTTCTATTTATAGGAAAGCAAATGAGAAATGAAGGGTTGAGATTGAAAAAACTAATCAACTGTCAAGGATGGAGGAAATGAGAGGTATGGATCATGGATTCTCATCAGTGGATGAGAATGAAAGATGAGATTTTAATCAAGGGTTCTCATTCCTTCCAAACAAACACACTTTTGACCTATTTAAAAGGAAAAAAGTTAACTTGCTCAAGAGGTTTCAAGTTTAGCTTGCTCAGGAATCCAAGTGAGAATATTCCCTTTTTTCAAATGATTGGAGGAGAGAGAATATTCTTTGGAATATTCATATGGGTGAGGAAAAATGTTATTTAGTTAATTAAGACTAAATTAAATTTTACAAAGGGGGAATATTCTTTTGGAATATTCATTTGCAAGTGTGAGGAATTGGATTAATTAGATAATTTTTAATTAAACAAGGTTTAATCATACAATTAGGGGATTAGAAGAATCAAGTGATTCATTAAATTAAATGATTTAATGAAAGGGGGAAAGATGAGGTGACATTTAATTAAATAACTTAGGGTTATTTAAAGATTAAATAAGATGATTGAGGGAAATAAATTAAATAGTTTAATTTATTTAATTTAATGAGATGAAATGTTAGCGTGAAAGGGGGTGAACTAACCTGTTTTGATGAATTAGGTTAATAGATGAAAATGATGACATTAATTAATTAGCGAGGCTAATTTAATTAATTAAGTGAAAAGAGGATGGGTTTGAGAGGAAATGATGTTAGTATACTTGATTCGAGTGCATGATATTATTCAGGACATTTTTCAGTGTCTACATCATAAATTCAGCTAACAGGTAAGTTATATGACCAATCTATCTCTATCTTAATTGATACTAGAGCTATTGAATGTTTTATAGATCTTAAAATAATATATAAGATACCCATTAGACTTGGATACATGGAAAATTCATGGAAAGTCCAGTATTTTAATTGAGTAGAGCGAAGGGTAGATATATGCCTCTTTTGTAGTGAGTTAGAGCTTCCAACCTCTCAAACTCAAGTAAACCTATATGTGGCACCCTTAGGTTCATATGATGTAATTTTTGGAATAAATTGGTTAAATGAGCATAAGGCTTTAGTAACTATGAGGATAAGGTGGTAGTAACTATGAGGATAAGGTGGTCAATTGTCTAGATGATTATGGAAACTCAGTCGAGGTTTGTGGAATGCAAAGACCCTTAGAGCTTAGACAAATTTCTGCAATGCAGCTCAAGAAGGCTTGTTGAAAGGGGTCTACAATTTATACAATGCATATTAGTAATCTTGACAACAAGGAGTTGTATTTATATGACTATCCTATTCTCAAGGAGTTCCAAGTGAACCATAGATTTTTGGGTTGTAGGCTGTTATGACTCTTGCTCAATTAGGGATTTTCACCTAAAGGAGAGAGATAGACCCCACACAAAATCTAGGTGGTTCACTCAAAGTAATGCAAGTAAAATTAAAGTAAGCATAAATGAAACAAAATGATAAATGGATTGATTATTTATGCAAAACCTAAGAAATATGAAGTGTTTGAAAACACAGTGTGATATGCAGAAATGAACTAGAAACATAAACAAATGAAAAGAGAACTTAATGAGACTAAATGGAGTGCACCTAGAGATAGAATGTTGATGTTGGAAGGTTTTGGAATTTTTCATAAATTACTATTGATGACCACTGGGACTCATTTACCATAGCTGGTGAATTAGTCATGCTTATGGTAAATTCCGTTGAAATAGGTTTTGGGGTGTCGGGAACTAAAAAACTCATAAAACAATTTTTTAGCCTGGAAGTGAGATTGATTCACCACAGATGGTGAATTATTCCACCTACAGAAATCTACAAATTCCAAAGTCAACTTTGTGGGTCCAGATCTGTACTTGTCTGCTTGTCGGGTTGACAGATTCAAATTTACAGAAAATGGGCTGAATGATATCTCCAAGCTTGTATTAGGCCTTTGTTGACTTGAATAGCTTTGATGACTTATTGACCAATTTTCAACACCTATATCTTTAAAGAATCTTCCTACAAGACCTGCAAACACACATGCAAAGAGGGGGAAAATGGTTAAGGGTTAGAGTATAGGGTTTTTCCTTGGTCAAACCCTAATTTGGTAATCAAACCCTTGATAATGAAATGAAATAAGAAAGGAATGATGAAAAAATAACATGCAAATGTCATAGAATCACCAAACCCTTGATATTGAAGTATGAAGATATGTCAATGGTTGCTCCAAGATGCTTGATAATTGCTTGATTGCTTAAATGTTATGATGCTTTTGATGACAGAATGCTTGAATGAGTTGATGGATGAATTGGGGGTTTAAATGGATAAAAAATACTTATTTATACGCGCTTATGCCCTAATTTCCTAAAAATACCACATCATAGGCCAACCTTAGGTCTTAATGAATAAAAACCTGAAAGAAATTTTAAATTATTTTGAATTTTGTACCAAGAGGGACTCATTTGCCACCCATTGCAAATGGGTACCACTCAAGGAATGCAAGTGGGTGTCGGGAATTAAATTGCATTTAATGATGTTTGTCAGGTTTACATTCAAAAATACACTTAATTATGACCTGTAAGTGCATAAAGGGGCCAAATAAAGCATAAGATAGGTGTAATTAGTGATCACAAGCCTATAAAAGCATGAAATTTTATTAGAAGACTTTACAACACTTCAAAATAAGACTTGGTAAGGGATAAAAGGTGAACAATTAGATGAATTATAATAAGAAGAGTCTAGAAAAGTGTAGAAATGTGTTACAACACTTCACAACACTTTTACAAGACATCATAAAGTCTTGATAATTTAAATATTCAAGACCTAATGTGAATGTATAAGTTCCATTACAACATTAAATCTAAACAAAATAGGCCAAGCATCACAGGAAAAAGACCTAAATGACCATGAAAATTTCCAAAGATCTATTTTTCTATGGTACAACAAGACGTATTCCCTGAAGAACTTATGGAATTTCCTCTGAAGTGAGAATTCAATTTGTCTATTGACCTAGTTCTAGGATCTGAGCTTCAATCCAAGGCACCTTATTGAATGACCACTACAAAACTCTTTGAGTTGAAGGCCCAATTAATGGAATTGTTAGATAAGGGACTCATAAGACCTAGTGTGTCACCTTGGGGAGTGCTAGTTATTTTTGTGAAAAATAAGGATGGAACTTTGCATCTCTGTATAGATTATCAGATGTTGAACAAGGTTGCCATCAAGAACTAGTATCCACTCCTGAGGATTGATGACTTGTTTGATCAAATGAAGGGAGAAACAGTGTTCTCCAAGAGAGATCTCTGGTCAGGGTACCATCAATTAAGGATTAAGGAAGAAGATATTCTAAAGACTACATTTAGAACTTAGTATGGAAATTATGAGTTCACACTAGTACCTTTTGGTTTAACTAATGCACCAAGATCCTTTAGGAACCTCATGAATAGTGTATTCAAAGACTGCTTGGATGACTTTGTCTTGATTTTCATTGACAAAATTATAGTCTACTCAAAGATTATCGAAGAGCATGATAGACATTTGAGGATAGTTTTTCAGCAATTGAGAGAAAGGAAACTCTTTGGGAAGCTATCCAAGTGTTCATTCTACCATGATAGAGTGCACTATTTGGGCCATTCATTTCAGTGGAAGGAGTCTCCATAGACCCCAAGAAGATCAAGGTGATCCTGGAATGGCTAGTGCCTTAGAATGTGTAGGAAGTCCATGGCTTCATGGTCCTCACATGATACCATAGCAAGTTTTTGCAAGGGTTCTCCTAGATTGCATCTCCTATTACCTCACTCCCAAGGAAGGGAACATGGTTTGAATGGACCGAGAAATGCGAGTAGGTATTCCAAATCCTAAAGGAGAGGCTCACAATAGCACCAGTGCTGAATTTTCCTGATCCTAATGGGAGATTCATAGTAATCATTGATGCTTCAGGATAGGGATTGGGAGTAGTAGTAATGCAAGATGGAAAAGTGGTGGAATATGAATCAAGGAAGCTCAAGCAACATGAAGTGAATTATACACCTCATGATTTGGAATTGGCAGCCATAGTTCATGCCTTACAGATGTAGAGGCATTACCTTTTGGGAAAGCCATTTGAACTCAAGACAAACCACTTGGGGTTGAGATAAATATTTACCCAGCTAAAACTTAATGCATAATAGAGAAGGTGGTTGGAATTCCTTAGCAAGTTTCAATTTGGAATTTAATAAATAAAAGGGAAAGAGAATAAGGTGGATGATGCTCTTAGTAGATGAAGACATATGACAACCATGATCTCAACAAGGTATAACTTGAGGTAGCAAGTAATTCAAAATCTTCTAGGGGATGAGCATTATGAAAGAGTGAAGAGTGCCCTAGTAGAAAATCCTTCAGATCATCGATTTGATGGGTACAAGTTCAAAATGGATGGTATTTTGAGATACCAAAGAAGAATGTATATTCCCGACTCTAGAGAGCTGAGAAAGTTGGTTTTAGAAGTTCATAATGCACCTTATTTAGGACACCCCAAAGTATCCAAGATGATCATGAAGTTCAAGACTATGTACTTTTGGCCTAAGCTCAAGAAGGATGTAGTGGATTACATAGCCAAATGCTTGGAGTGCCAGTGAGTCAAGGCTGAGCATGCACACCCAGCTAGATTATTATATCCTCATGACATACTTGAGTATAAATGGTAGGTAATCAGTATGGAATTTCTATAGGGGTTGTCATTGAGAAAGAATAAGCACATGATGTTATCTTGGTCGTGATTGATAAGTTGACTAAGGTTTCACACTTCATTCTGAAAAACCTTAAGGATGGATCGTTGACCCTAGCTAAGAAAATTTTCCAAAAGATCTTCCGCTTGCATGTAGTGTCAGAGACTATCATCTTTGATAGGGACACATAGATGACCTCAAGGTTTTGGACAACCTTGAATGTGGAATTGGGGACTAAATTGAATTTTAGCTCGACTTATCATCCTTAGACTGATAGGCAGAAAGAGAGGGTGAATTAGGTAGTCGAAGATCTCCTCTGAATGTATTGTATGGACCAACAATATAGGTGGGAAGAATATTTTCCTTTGGTAGAATTTTCTTATAATAACTCTTATCATACATCCTTAGGCATGAAAACATTTGAAGCCTTGTATGGGTGGAAGTGTCATACCCCCATTAGTTGGGATAAATTGGAGGACACCTGATCATAGTAGGACCTAAAATTCTTAAGTAAATGGAAGAACAAATGAGGGTGATTAATAGAAAATTGAAAGAGGTGGTAGATCGACAGAATAGTTATGTCGACAAGAACTAAACTCTTAGACAGTTCACAACAAGGCACAAAGTTTCCTTGAGAATTAAACCTCATAAAGTCTCTATTACTTTTGGAAAGTCCTCCAAGTTGGCCCCAAGATATGTGGGACCATTTGAAGTCTTGGAAGTGATTAACCCAGTTGCATATAGCCTAGCTCTACCACCTACTCTGGCTCGACTTCATAATGTGTTTCATATTTCCTTGCTTAAGCCATATCATCCTAATGTGACTTGAATGTGCTTGATTGGAAATCCTTGTTGGTATAGGATCCATAAGTGGTGCTAGTGGAGCCCATTAGAATCCTAGATAGATGCAACGCTAAGTTGTGGAGTAGAGATATTGCTCAGTTTAAGGTCCAATGGGACCAGTACTCAAAGGAAAGTGCTACTTGGGAGGATGCAGAAGAAATGGAATGCTCCTTTCCACATTTTCTTTCTTGAAAAGAAACTTAAATTTTATTTTTTTTTGAATTTTTTTGGATTGAGATAAGTTATGATATTTCATGCTTTAAAATTATGATGTTGAAATAGACATATATTTTGATCTAATGTTGAAATAGACATATATTTTTGATGTGATGTTGAAATAGACATATATTTTGATGCGATGTTGAAATAGACATATATTTTGATGTGATGTTGAAATAGAAATATATTTTGAAGCTGATGTTGAAATAGACATAATTTGATGTGATGTTGAAATAGACTTGATTGTTCAAAATTTGATATGATTTTCTTTCATTTGACTTACTAGACATCAGGACGATGTCTCTTCCAAGAGGGGAAGTGTGTCATAACCCAATTTTATTACATATTTATCATAATATGGTAAATTGAATTATTGAAGAAATTCAATTAAATATTAAATGAAGATTTTGGAATATTCAAAAATTGAATGAAAGAAGTTGACTAATGTTGACTTTGTGAACTTTTGAAAATTTATTTTATATGCTACCAAGAATTGAATGTTACTGATCAATTTGCAAGTGCAAGTGTGTGTAGTTTCAAAGTGATATGTTGAAGGATGAGAACACAATTGAAGTAGGATTGTTTAGTTGGATTGAACGGTAAGCCAGCTAGAATCTGGATACACACACCATAATGGCATGATGACTTGCATTTGAACTGATTTGCATATATAAGAAAATGAAATTTTCTTGGTTTGAATTGTTTCAGTGCTTGAAAATGAATGTTTTGTAGATTAAATTGTCTATTCAAACTTTGTGAATTGAAGGAAATGAAAGCAAGCATTGTAAATAAAATTCTTTTCTTTAGTGTAGAAATATATACATATATAAAAATGCTCAAAATGAAAAGTCAAGTTCTTTAATTTTAAAGATAGTGTATGGAACCTAAAATCCATTCCAAAACAAGCAACTTGTATTAGAATACATACATACATACATATATACATATATAAATGTATATATATACATATATAAATGTATATATATATACATATATAAATGTATATATATATACATATATAAATGTATATATATATATATACATACATATACATATAAATGTACACATATTCAAATTTGCATCAAATTCAAGCTAATAATTGATATATTCTAGATCGGTCTATTTAAAATGAAGAAGATATCTTAAGGAAAAATCGCTAAGGACTTGGACTACCACCGCTTAAATTTTAATAATAAAAAATTCAGAGGTGGCTAGCAGTATGGCAATAATGCCATCACTAGAAAAGCATGTAAAAGTAGTGTATTATATCTATCCTTTTGGTGGTATAGCTGCACGAAAAAGTAGAGAAGAGAGGTGACAAATTGGGAAAATTAAAAAAGGAAAAGCAGAGGTTGATCTCAAATAGGGAAACATTAGAGGAAACACCACAAAAAGTTTGATTGGAGGTAAGAAGACTCCCTCTTATTGAATAAACATTAAGGTTAATGCTATTATTGAATCAAGCAAGAAATAAACTTTATTTTCATAGTATGATTTCATAGTGCAGTATAATGTGTGGTCGTTTTCTGTGAAACGTATCATGCTTGGGCTGAATGTGTTAAGGTTACCTACCAACTATGTGGTAATAGCATGGTCTACCACTTGCTAGTTGGAAAGTATAATGTATTTTAATCCTTCATAGTTGTGAGCAAGGTTAGGCTAAGGCTCGAAGCCTTATGGGCTTGACCATCATCTCTAATATACAAGATAAATGCTTAGTCTTATGTAGTCTATGGGAATTTATGCCGATTTTAATGACAATGTAATGACTTTGTGGCCTTAGGAGCCAATTCAAACTTGATATTGTAATTTGAATTTTGAAATGAATATAAGAATCTTTGACTCATTTTAAATGGACATGTGTAGCTATGATTGGTATTAGCCACTAGTTATGTCTTTTTAAATTTGGAGTATATCCATCTATCATTTACAATAATATTAATAAAGTAATAATTTTGAATGGGTTATTACACTTGGAACAAAGGCTACAATATTGTATGAAATAGATAGCATGAATGTAGATCTTGACTCTTGATTGTATGTTACAAATCTTGACTTGAATGCTTGCTTGAATCATAAGAACCTACATCACAAATATTAGATAAAAAACAAGCATGATGCATGATGACTTTGACACGGTGCTTGAATCTTGAATATAGCTCCAAAATGCTTGATAATTAGTTCTTGAATGATCTTGAATTGATAGAATGTTTGAATGCTTAGATCACACTTTCTCGTGAAAATTGCTAAGATAAAATATGTGAAATAACCTTGTATTTATATTTGTTTATGCCAAATTTCCCAAAATTACAACACTACAATTCAACATCAGATCTAGGAGAATAAAATGGACTTGCCAAGAATTTGAATGTAAAATAGGCCCAAGCTAAGTGGGACTCATACGCAAGTTGGAGCGTATGAGTCCTAGTAGCCTAGGCTTCAGACAAAAAATTCAAGAAATGTTAAGTTCTATGCCAAATTTAGGTTGATGCTCTGAAACTTAGGAGGTACCCATATGCCCACTGGTGGAATATGAGTCATAGATCACTAAATCTAGAACAAACAACGCAAAATCATTGAATTATGATTGTTCATTTCATATGTGTTGGAATTATCTTTAGAAAGATGAATTAAATAAGGCTTGTGGATGTAAAATAGGACCAAATAAGGCATAAAGAAGTTGAATTTTAGCAAGGAGGGCCCAAAAAAGTGTGAAAATGTAGAGGGATATATTTTCCTACACTGTAGTATATAGAACATGTATGCTACTGTGTTTAGTTGGAAATCATAATTGCAAAGATACACAAATACACACACATATATATAAACACACAAACACACACACACACACACACACACACACATATCATCTCGAGGATGCATTCAAAAGGCCCAAAAGTAAAAATAATAGTTATAAGCTCGTAAGTTACATATGAAGAAACCCCAAAAAAACATAGTAGTCCAATGTACCATTTAGGAGGTTAAGGTGTATGAAATTAGCTATAAGGGCTACTGATACCCTTCCCCTAATTCTAATTAGACCCCTAATAAATCATGCTAATAATTAAATTTTCTTGTTCATGGACTAGTGACATGTGACATGAAAAGTAGATTAAATAGCATATTAAGGAGTATCTTTAATTTAAGGTTTACAAAATTGAGATAAGACAGTAAATATTTGAAGTGGTTCTACAACTATTCTATGGGGACCACCTACTTTGCACATAATTTATTATGCAAGTTACTCGACCAATGTATTTTTCAACTCTCTAGTATGGTCTAGATTGTGAACATTGCTTTGTGGAAGGTGAGGTCATTTCCTTTTCTTTGTTATTTATTATAAGGGGAGGATTGGGAGCTGGGAATATTTATAGGAGAAAAGCCACACTGTTGAAGAATAAGAGGAAATGTTGTAGATATGGAGATGTTAGATGTATTGGTTGAAAAATTGAAGGAGATTCAAGCTTCACACAAGTTTCACAAAGAAGGTCTCCTAGAAGCATATGAGAAATATTTCAAGAATATGCAATAGATGGCTTCAATGAGAAGGGTGTAACACAATGGAATTTACAATAAAAAAATAGTTGTAGCATTAGAAACCTTCTATCACACTAAAATGAAGGGATAAATCTAGATATATCTCATTTGATATTCATTAATCATATTTAAACTGTAATTAGGATGTAGTTGTAATAAATACAATAACCAAACCAATTTTCAACCAACCTTTCTAATAATGTAATATGTTATGGTCTATGCTAACATTCACTCCCTTATTCCATTGTTCCTTAAACCACAATATCACCTTGCCAAGTGGCCCCCTTCAAAGATCACATAGCAAAACTTGTCAATTACAAAAAAAAAAAAAAAATTCTTGAGAAGATCTTCTTTGAATAAATAATCCTAATACTCCATCAAATTTCCTTGCGACCCTCAGAATGGTGTAGCTTCAAATGAAACTCCATCAAGCTACCTCATGGCCCTCAAAAGGGTTTAGCTTAGAGTTGAATTATAGATTTCTTGGAAAACCATTTTCCCAAACTCTTGAATCACTAATTCCTAAATTATTTGATAGTAATCCATATTGAGTTGTGATAGATATCCATCAAGTTGTCTGATGACCCTTGGAAGGGTATAATTCTCAATTATAGTCTCATAAACTCACTAAATAACAATTCATATTGACTTCAACACCAAATCCCTTACTTGTCTCTAAAAATAAAACTTCAAAATATATATTCTTGAAATCCATCAGCATCAACTAGGAAAGAAAAAAAGAAATCTAAAAATACTTCTCATGCAAATCACTATATCAAAGTGAGAAGTTGAATTGAGATGATGGAAATTCCTCCATCCTCTGGTGTCACCAACCTCCAAGTAGATCCTATTACAATTTATATCTTAGATGTCTTGGATGAGTCTTTGGAGGCCTCACCAATTGTAGCAAAGATAACCTCAAAATTTCAAGCATGACTATTTGAAGATCCATTGGTAATATTGATAAACTCATCTACAAGACACTCAACAATTGTTTCAATGTTTTGGAATGCACTTTCTCAAGCATTGTTAATCAAAAGATAGATTACTTGATTAGTAAATCTCAAGGAAGATATATAAACTACTTCAAATCTTACAATACTGATAAACCTAATTTGAGTGGCCTCTTCTCTTGCAAAGTCATTTACCTCCAAGTTACCACTAATAGGGGATGCATACAAATGATTATGTATCCATTTATGAATTATAATATGTTGCATACAAATTATTGTCTCTTTAAAATAACAAAAATACCTAACTATAGTCCTAAAAATGAGTTTAGGACTCGTAAACTCCATACACAAATTTTGGAAGGTCATGCGATCATTTAACAACATTCAAGATTGTTGCAGTTCTCCAAGACACTAACACTTTTTACCATACTACTGAAATCATCCAATGCTAGATGGTTTAAAGAAGGAATGGTCTACCAATTTAAAAGTCTTAAGAATTAATCTCTATACTCTAAATACATCTTCCAAAACTTTCCTTTCAACACAAATCTAACAAGCACTCTTTTTTAACAACCAATCAGTACAAGTACTTGAAATACATTAGATTTTTAGGTTGAAAAAACCCTAAACTTCACCAAAATAAACCACCAAATTTTTGTGTGAGGATGATGTAGAAATATTTCTTCAAGTCTCATTTCTTGCACCTATCAAAATGATAAAAAATGGAACTTATCACCCTTCCATTTCAATAAGCAATGAATTCCTTTCTACTCCACATGCCCTTCACACAATTTGGATTCTATATTTTGCAATTAATAGATCAATATCTTGGTCACTACCCATGTGACCAACACATCTAATTTTATTGAAACTATGTCATTGATTTAGGGACATGATTTTATTCCTTGCTCAATTGTAGTGGCTGCTATCTATTGTTAGATAGTACCATGACCTCATAAGTTTTTGCTTCCAACAAATAATTAACTTTGAGATCTAGCTTGAACTGTACTCTAAGAATCTCCACTCCAACATCCTTTAGAATTTCTAAGGATTGCTTTAGACATGTATGAATCCTAAATAGCTTTACCACATATGGAAAATTCATCTCCAGCAATTCACCAAAGGAAAATTCACCACCAACAATTTATCGTCACAAAAAATTCACTGTCAAGTAAAATTCACTACCAACGATTCACCGCAGCAAAAAATTAACTGCATTAATATTTTTAATAAAATATATTTTTTTGAAATATATATTAAAAAATATTAATGTGGTTAATTTTCCATGGCGATGAATTACTGGGGGTGAATTTTACTTGGTGGTGAATTTTCTGTTAGTGAATTTTCCGTGGCAATGAATTGTTGGTAGTGAATTTTTCGTCAACGAATTGCTGGAGGTGAATTTTCCTAGAGACAACTTTACAATGACATCTTTGCACGCTTAGATGAAGATTTATCACTCTAATACCACATGAAGGGATAAATCTAGATAGCTCATTTGATATTCATCAATAATATTTGTACAAGGAGGATGCATATATAAGGAGAATGGATTTTAATAACTACAATAACCAAACTAACTGCCAACTCCCCTTGCTAACAATATAATATGTTATGTTCTATGCTAACGTGAAAGGTATATTATTTATTCGAACAAGGGAGCTTGAAATATGGAAGGTTAGATAAGGCATGTGAACTGTTTCATGGAATTCCTTAAAGATATCTATATATCTTTTGATGACATCATTTTCACACACATTTATCCTAACTACAATAATTTGGTTGCTCTATTATTTTTTATTTTTTTTAGACTGCAGGAATCGGGTAGCACGACCCCCTATAAACTGCAGTGCGCCTAGTAAACTTTTTAACGTGACCGGCGGCGCTAGCGCGACATGCCCTCCGGTACCACGAGACAGGGGGAGACTAGAACTCGTGACCAGCAGAGCCGCAATGGAATTACTTAGCCAACCGAGCTAGGGCCCCCGCCCAATTTGGTTGCTCTATTGAATAACACAAGGATTCACTATTTCATTTCATAACACTCTTTTGTGAGAGATCAGAGTCCTAGGATGGATTGGGGTCTATTTTATAGATTTCCTTAGTAGTCTATCTTCCTAGTTGAGAACATTGTTTAGGAGATAGACATGAGCCTTTTTAGTTTGTATTAAAGCACAACTTTAAAAAAATTAAAGGATTTGTTTATAATTTTTTGGTTTTCTATTTTAATTTGTAGCATTATATAAAATTAGTCATCTTTTTGATGTTATATAGCGATTTCTATTTTCTACTAAGCACCCAATTTTATGATTATTGTAAAGCAATTCTTGATATACATTTTATTTATGTTCAATATTAAGTGGTGTAAGTATTTTATTTATTTATTTGTTAGAATTGATTTATTCTTGGTTCAAGGAAAAGTAAGTCTAGTTTCAAATATTTTGAACTTTAATTTATTCTTTAGTCTTCTAAAACTTATAATTTGTAATCAATTAATTATTTTTATTTTATTATTATTATTTTTTGAGATGATTGGATCATCATTTCATCACCACTTTCTTTTTAATGTGAGTGGCATTGATATTTTCTATGAAATTATAGATCTGGAGCTACAATACCATGTTGGAATTGATTTCTCAACCCTATTGATCCCAAGAATTACTTACAATCAAACACTTATCATAGAAAGAGAAAAAAATTAAAGCTATGGAAACAAAGTGACAATTGATCTAAAAAGAATGAATCATTATGAATGTGCAACCTCACAAATGAATGGTACAATAATGAGTCCTTATAAAAAAATTAAAAAGAAAAAGAAAAAAGTAACCTTAGATGAAATCCTAAGTGGGGATAAAAATAAATAATGACATGTGTCTCAATCTTAAGATTTGAGACAAGAAAGAACATGACCTAAGTAAGCTTATGAGGCTAGTGTGAAAAGTGACCTAAGTAAATAAATAACTAATTAATTAAATAATTTTTTACTCTAACACATGATGATATATAAATCAAAAGGATTATTAATCCATAACTTATAAAGAGAATCAAAATAGTTGTATAAAAGAAGAAACACTAGCTAAGATGGTAATCTTGTGAGAGTAACCATGTAGAAAAAGAAAAATCATGCCTATATTTTAAATGTTCAAATTGTACATCATGACCAAAATCATTCTCCTTATTGTGATTTTTATACATCATGTACTAATAAATACCTTATGCTTAGATGAATTCTAAGCCAATGTAGACTTGAAAAGAGTTCTCAAAGAGAAAGGATGATGATGATGAGGCATTGACATAAAATAAATACAAAAACCTTTAAATAATATAATGATGAAGCAAGAGTAGGGTTACTAATATAAATCTCATAAAATTAAAATGACTCAAATTTAAACAAGAGTTGTAGAGTAGCAAATTTCCTACCAAAATGTGAAAGAATAGTCATGTTTTAATTTGTTGTGTCTGATATATGTTTTGTTAATAGTGTTGATATTATAACAGCTTAATAGTAATCTTGAAATTTGTTATATGGTGACATGTAATACCATAAACAATATCGAAAAAAAGGCAAGTTGTTACAAATAGGAAACATGTATAGTCCTTTGAAAATTAACAATATTTGTATTCAGATCGAATACAATGAACAACTTGCCTTGCTTATTATGAAATACAACGAACAACCACAAAAATATATCTTGAGCAAGATGTAGTGTACAAAACTTATTAATATATGTTAGGATATCTTAATCTAAAGAACCTATCATAACCGTGGAATCAAATTATGTGTGCCATAAGGATCACCACTTTGAATGGCCTCAAGGTGGAAAAAAATTGAAGAGGAAGAGATAATTCTTATCATTGACTTCCAAGGAGAAGCTAAAAACTATTTATTTTTGTTCAAAATCTTGTGATTATCCATTTTCTTAGAGAGAAATACATTTCAATGTTGATTTTCAAAATAGTTTGAAACAACATGGAACCCAAGGTGTTGGTATCTACATTCCAAAAAGGATTTAGGTGTCCATTATAATTGAACCTTTAGTGGAGCTAATGGTGAAGTCTTGTGTACTACATGGAGGAAATAGAGGTTCTAATCTAGAGTAGAGTACATGCACCCTAGATGAACAATATTCAAGTTAAATTGAAAAAGATTCCTTTGCAGGCTACCACAAGGGAGGTCTCATACATGACATTGTTGTCTTGCTTGTTGTTGGCTTAAAAACCATCTTTATCTTTCTCTATGCCACATAATTCAAACCAAGATAACTATCAAACAAAGATAGTTGTCAAGGAAGGTTTCAATATAGAAATTGGACAGTAGCTAATTCCCAAATGTCTAAAATGTGGAGAGAGGACTTCCATTAAACAAATTTAAATCAAGGTAGATTCTCATTTTGAATGTAATTTTGAATATGGAAATGCATTCACATGTTATTATCATGGTGTTTGTGAATGTTGGTTAGATGTGTATGCATGATGAGAACCTACATATAGATCTTTAGAAGAGTGTGGATGTAGACTTGGAAAAAATGTTATTAAAGTTTATTGAAACTTTGGGATGTAGGAGGGCCTAGATTCAACAATTTTTATTTTCAATTACCCTCATGCATGTTTTCTAGGCCATTGTTCTCTCTAAATACATAAGGGACCAATTTAACTTTAGGTGACTCAAGGTGCCATCCCACCAACTCTAAATTTAGATCATCCATGATATCCATGTGTGGATAGGAGTTGTAGGTATTTTCCACTCAATGAGATTGGATTTGAGAATTATTTTGTTGTGAAAGGTATGCCATCTGCCATTTTTTATTATCCTAAGTGGAGACCGTGTTTGGAAGATGGCATCTCTTAGTTGATAGCATCCCTGTGTGGATAGGAATTGCAGGTTTTTTCCACTCAACAAGATTGAATTTGAGAAGCATTTTTTTGTGAAAGGTATGCCATCTTCCATTTTTTATTATCCTAACTAGAGGCGTTTTGAAGATGGCATCTCTTAGTTGCTAGAATCTTCAATTTTCTAGGACAATCTGCTTGATTACCACCTTCTTGTGATTTCCTCTTCATACAAGCAGTATGAAACATCAAGAAAATTCATTCATACATGGCTACAATAGTATAACCATAGAAGTAATGACATACTATTTGGCTAATAAAGACATGTTTTCTTCAATTATTCAAATGAAAGGATTAACCAAGTACATGTGCATCTACATACAATACTTAGATTCTCACATAAAAAAGATCTAACCTGTTTCCACTAGTATAAATTTATCTAAACTTTTATCTTTCGTATATAAATATAGAAGACTAATCAAATAGTTGTATTGCTGCCCATAATTGTGAGGTTCAGTGGAGAATAGGGGAAAATTTAATTTAAAAGATGACTACCTAAGTTGCATGAAATTTAATTTGGGGAAATAATTTGAGTATTAAGCAACTTGCTAGTTTGACCATTAAGCAAAGCAGACTGCCTTTATGTGATGAATAATTGCTGGAATAATGTGTTAGGAAATCTATTGATAGACGTAATCAAGGATATTTATAAGCATGATATAAATATTTTACTCCAAATGAGAACAATGGCATGTGTACATTAGGTCACATCATCATTTATAGTATGCTCATCTAGGACTGCATCAAAAACAAATTCATGCTTCTCTACATATTGTTGAGCTTAGGATATGCTCATAATCCGAGTATTTTGATGTATTGTTAATATTTCTACTCTTGTTGCTAATGGATGTTTTAACTCTTTTATTAAAGACTTTTGGGTAGTATCCTGTAGCAATACATTCCTATATTCCTGCAGCTTAACATCTCTGTGTCTTATTAATTACCCTGTTTGACCTTCTGAATGACTAGTATAATGCATATGGTTTTTGAATAATGAAATAGATTTAATATGTGATTAATGAATGTATTGTGTTGTTTTCCACGCATGCTTTCTTTTGCTTCTATTTCCGTGTGCATCACATGTTGTTGAAGGGAGCATGAATGAGTCAAGTGCAGCAGATCTTGGCCCTGCAGTAAAGTCCATTTCCTGCACGATGTCGAGGAAGTTGTTCCAGTGAAGACTCTCTATTCGGGTTGTTGGGAAGAAATTGAAATGATCATTTAATCTAGAAAGAGTGGAATGCTAAATTCTCTTTGGATCAGGTTGAACGGATATGCTTTCATTTATAAGAAGTTTGTTCCTCAATTTCAGGATACATTTATCTCCACGTCTTTCTCTGTTTGAGTTAGGTAGTTAGTTGTTTTTCTGGTTTAAATAAGTGTTCCCCCTGTACGAGTGAGAAAGCATAGCATGTAAAAGTTAGTATGATAATAAGAAGTAGAATATGTAAGAGTTAGTATTATGATAAGAGATAGAGTTTTGTGTTAGTTTTCATATGAGCAGAACAATGTATATCATTTCGAGTTTATGAATAAAAGCTGATGAAGTTCTGAGTTCAATTCTTGCATAGCTGGTTGATGCTTGTTAAGGGGGCCCACTTAGTAAGTATCTGTAGTTAGTTAGTTAGTTGTTTATTTTCTATTGATCATAAGTTAGATTTCATTCTGGGAAGTTTCAACACAAACTCAGTCTTATATTGTTCCTGCAGCATCAAGAATTTATCCCTATGTTTGTTCCTGCAGCATAAGGCCAGTTCATAGTTTTTTTTTTAGTAACATTCGTCATGATTTCTACCTTGATTAAGTTTAGAAGGTTTTGCATTACGTTCCTATAGCATAAGTAGAATTCCTTTCATGCATTTATTTCTGGTAAATCATGACTGAAACTGGTTCTTAGTGCACATACAGTGCCGCTCCATTTCAAGTATACGTTCTCTGGTTTGACAAAGTAAATGAACGACCATAAGAAGATATTAGTCACCTGCTAGAATGTCCAATTCCCAAGTTAGGATTTTCTGTGATTTTTATATCCTTTTATGAGCATGACCATTTTTGGCACTGTTACCAGGGATGGTGTCAAGCTAAGAACCTGTCATAGTCATTGTTAGCAGTTGTTTAGTTTGTTATTCAAGCATTTTCAAATTCCTTCACGTTACGGTTCATTCTATTGCATGCATAGAAGAAGAGACGCTTTGGGAAGGTTCCTCCCTAAAAACCTGTTTGTTGAATTTCCATTTGACCCAGCTAACAAAGAACTTGAGGAAAATCCATTTGCTCTGATACTTCAGCAAGCAAATATGGCACGTAACCCACCTAATCGACCTCCTACTTTTGAGTTCCCCATCATTGCTCAGCAAGATAATGATAACCTTAAAAATATCCCTTCTTCATTACTTCCCAAGTTCTATGGATTAGTTACAGAGGACCCAGACACTTTCTTGTTTGAGTTTGACATCTTCTGTCGCAGCTATGATTACACTTCAAATGCTCACAGGCTAAAGTTGTTTCCTGCCACTTTGAAGGAAAGAGCCCTTAGATGGTTTATGAGTTTGGGAAGAGGTGTTGTTGATAGTTGGGCAGCCATGCAAGCAAAATTTCTTGAGAAATACAAGGAATATTGTAAGAGTGGTAGTAAGGGGGATAATATATTCAGAATTCAACAAAAGGAGGATGAAAGCCTGGAAGACTATATCTCAAGATTCTTACTTTCCCTGAAAAAAGAATTCAGACCATACTCTCAATGAAGAATCTCATAAACTACTTTTTCTAAGGGGAATCAGTGATACCTGTATAGATGCCCTAGACCTGATGGGAGGAGGTGATGTAACCCAACTTCCTTGGGATGATATCAAGAAAATATGTCTCAACTACTCTCGAACAATTATTAAGAAGGGTAGGGGTCATCAAGCCACTGTGGGAAAGTCTTCTAGAGTTTCACGAATGGAGATCAAAAATTTGCTGTATGATTTCAAGCAGGATATCATAAACAATATGGCTACACAGTTGGATACTATGCAAACTCAGAAGAAACATGAGGACGTTGAAGCAATCTTGGATGAGTTATGTCCAAATTGTAGACAGAAGAAATGTGACTGTAGATGTAAGATGGTGGCTAACATGGAGGCTAAGCAATTGCCTACTGACTTTAAGATGGTAGAAAGTGATGATAACCAAGTATTCTTCGTTGCACAAAGGCAACCATGGGCTCAAAGACAAGGTATGCCTCAAGATCCTTTGACTTTTGGTAATCATTATTCTAATTACAATAACCAGTGGCAACCTACATATGGCCCATCACCACTTTGGAATACTTCTCAACAAAACTGGCCTAACTATCAGAGTCCTCAATGACAATCTCCTCAAGGAGGTTGGCAGCAGCCACAAGGACAATGGACTCCACCTCTAGGTAACTGGCAGTAGAATCCTCAATGGAGAAGTCCACAACAATGGAAAAACTAATCCTCTGGATCCCTGCAGCCTCAGCAGCCACAACCTCCGGCTCTCATGCCACCTCCTGCAACACCTGCAACAAATGTTGGTCCTCCAAAACAAACACCTATACCTGCTCAACCATTGCCAAATCCTAATAATAAGCAGTAGCAGCAACAACAGCCTATGTATTTTGCAGAAGCCAATCAGTATCCAACTTATGCCCTAAATATTCATGATATCCATCTCAGGTCTGGAACCACTTTCCTTGCTCCACAACCACCTCTAATAACAAAGATTCCAAACTCTACCTCTGAGCAACCTACTAATCCTGCAAAACATATACTTGTATCAGATGCTATTTCTAAGGAGCCTATCCTGCAGCATCAGGCTAAACCGCCTTTTCCTCAGAGATTACAAATTACTACATCCAAGTCTATGGAAGAGCCTACTTTTGATATCTTGAATCAACTAAAGAATGTACACATTCAAATTCCTCTCTTTCAAGCCATTAAAGATGTCCCAATTTATGGAAAAGCCATTAAGGAGGCCTGTTTAAAGAAACTAGGAAGAAAGAAAAAGTATCCCAAACTATCCATGTTCTAGGACAGTTGGCAGATATTATGTTAGGGAAGGTAGTCATTCCAAAATATACTGACCGTGGGAGTCCTATGGTACAAATAAATATTAATGGCCAAATAGTAAAGAATGTTTTGATTAACCTTGGTGCAACCATCAATGTAATGACCAAGAATACAATGGAGTATTTGAATATCCTAAACATTAGGTCTACATCTAACATCCTACAGTTTGTTGATAGTTCCACAGTAAAACCTAATGGAATGGTAGAAGATGTTATTTTCATCCTTGAGTCTTGGGAATACCCTACAGATTTCACCATATTGTCCATTAAGGAAACTTTGAGAGGATATCCTATCATCCTAGGTAGACCATGGTTAGCCACTACTAATACTTTTATAGGATGTTGTTCAGGAGACAACAATTTCTGATGGTCAGTCAAGAAAGAAATTGGCTTTATACCCACCTGCTCAGCTTCAGCCAGACTTGTCTCAACCAATTTGGCCAGATTTAGGAGAAGAAATTGAAGAAGTCAATTCATTAGCTCAGCTAATGATACTGCAAACTAATCCGTTTTCCTAGCTTCAGAATGAGGATGACTTTCTTTTACACATTTTGTAGTCCAAATCTGATCTGAGCAGCCCATCTGCTCCAGATAGCTGTCCTCAGGAGTGTCTCCTACAACAACTGAATTCTGAGAGCCTGCCACCTGAATCTCTTGCAGTTTATCATAATTTGCTTCCATATGAAATACAGACACCACCTTTATCAATAGCTTCCATGAATGATCTTATCAAGCAAGTAGAAGTGTCTCCAGGCCATTGTCTAAACATCAATAATAAGCTACCTCAATCTCAACAAGCTGCCCTAGTCATAGTGTTGCAAGAACAATAAATTTTTTTTCCATGGGACTATGGGGATATGAAGGGAATAGATCCTCAGCTCTATACTCATAGGATCTACATTAAGAAAGACTATTCACCTATTAGGCAGCCTCAAAGAAGGATAAATTCAGCACTTAGGGAAATAGTTAAAACAGAGCTCCAAAAATTACTTGATGCTAGTTTCATCTACCCCATTTCAGACAGTCAATAGGTATCTCCATTGGTGATTGTTCCTAAAAAAGGTGGAAAATGGAGAGTTTGTGTAGATTACAGGGAGCTGAACACAACAACTAAAAATGATCACTTTCCACTACCATTTGTTGACCAAGTGTTAGACTCATTATCTGGTAAAAAGTATTTCTCCTTTTTGGATGGATATAGTGGGTATAATCAAATAAGAATTACCCCTGAGGATGAAGACAAAACAACTTTTACTAGTCCATGGGGTACTTTTTCCTATTCTGTCTTACCTTTTTGACTGTGTAATGCACCAGCAACATTTCAAAGGGCAGTGATAAGTATTTTTGCTGACATTTCTCATGATACTATGGAAATCTACATGGATGACTTCACTACTTATAGAGTTACTTATGAAGAAACATTAGCCAATTTGGAAAAAGTGTTGAAAAGATGTCAGGAGCAAAATTTGTCTTTGAATAGTGAGAAGCACTTTATGATGATGCAAGAGAGAATTGTTTTAGGCCATCATATCTCTCAAGCAGGAATTCAAGTTGATCCTACAAAAATTGAAGTTATTCTAACTTTACAAACACCTATGAAACAAAATGATGTTAGAAGCTTCCTAGGACATGCTGGATATTATAGAAGATTCATCAAAGATTTCAACAAAATAGCCAGTCCACTATATGCCTTATTGACTAAGGATTCTGAATTTAACTGGACTGAGGCCTGTGACAAATCTTTCTTGCAGCTTAAAAATCTACTTACTCAGGCACCTGTTCTTCAAGGACCGAAGTGGAGTTTTCCCTTTTATATACACACAGATGCTTCTGATTATGCCATAGGGGCAATTTTAGGACATAAAGAGAATTCCATTGAGCATGCCATATATTTCATTAGCAAAAATCTTCAAGGCCCTGAATTAAACTATACTATCATAGAGAAAGAATTGCTAGTAGTTGTGTATGCCCTGAACAAGTTTAGACATTATGTCACTGGTTACCAAATATTTGTCCATACAAATCATGCAGCAATAAGGTACCTCATGAATAAGCCTACCATATCTGGCAGATTAGCAAGATGGCTCCTATTGTTGCAGGAATTTGATATCATAGTTATTGATAAGCTAGGTCAGGCTAATGTGGTGGCTGATTTCTTGTCAAGCCTTCAAACAACTACATCTGCCACCCCTGAGGTAATTGATGATTGTTTTCCCGATGAACATCTATTTTCTATTGCTGCTCAAACTCCATGGTATGCAAATATTGTAAATTATTTAGCAGCAAACAAGATCCCATCTCACTTCTCACCAAAGGAAAAGAAATTGTTTGTTGAGAAAAGTTTTAACTTTTCATGGATTGCAGACTGTTTATATTTACACAAGACCTGACCAAGTCATGAGAAGGTGTGTTAGGGAAGATGAGACCTATGACATTTTGTATGCCTATCATGATGAGCCATGTGGTGGGCACTTTACAACGAAGAGAACAACTATGAAAGTACTTAATACAAGATACTATTGGCCTACACTACACAAAGATGTTGTAGCCTATACCAGAAAATATGACAGATGTCAACACATGGGGAGACCAACAAGGTCTGATGAAATGCCCCTGTATCGTCAAGTGGTAGTCAGTCCCTTTGACAAGTGGGGTATGGATTTTGTTGGGCCTATTGATCATCCGTCCAATGAAAAATCATACATTTTGGTTTGTACTAATTATGTAACCAAGTAATCAACAATCCCTTAAAAAATGATTTGGATGGTTGAAAGTG
>VDFB02321354.1:0-26738 GCA_007258455.2 Sequoia sempervirens | reverse complement strand
ACCTTATCCACCCATCATGCTACCCTCAATATCCCTTCCTTATCCATGCATCCTATCTTGGTCCATCTCACTCCTTTATTTTCCTATCCCTCTCTATTGCATCCTTCATACCTCCTCGCACATGACATATCTAGAGTGGGGGCATCTATATTCCTTTATGATATAGTCCTTGGAGACATCATTCGTTCCATCAAAACAATCCCTTCCATTTCCCTATCCTCATTTCCTTATCGTTATAGCCATCTCCCCATCCTTATCTTTTATTCCTCCAAACAGTCCTTATATCCATCACCCCATCCTTATCTTCTTATCCTTCCATCATAGCATCCATTTTCATCTATCCATCTAGCCATCTTTTCCTCATCATCAATCCAAGCAATCATTTTCATCTTCCAAATCCCCCCATCCTCTACCCTCATCCTGTCTCATAATCCCTTGTCATTGGTCTCTAACTATAGGCTACTCCCCATGCAACCCAATGTCATCTATCTTATCGTCATCACTTCCACTTCTTTTACACATCTTGTCAACCTCCTATCATGTCTCATCATTCTTCTTTCCCTTTTTTTCCGGTTCACCCAAATCCTTGACCCTGCTTTGGGTATGGGAAGACTCACCCAGGCCCACGAGTAGACCCACCTTGGTCCCTGGACGAACTCGCCCTGGGCCATGGGCGGACCTGCCCAAGCCCGGGTTGATCCGTCTGGGTCCCAAGCGAACCTGCCCAGTCTCCCAGGCGGACTTGCCCGAGCCCCCTAGCAGACCCGCCCGGCCCTGGGCGGATCCGCTCATGCTTGGGCGGACTCACCCATCCCCAGGCAGACCCACCCCAGGTTTGCGAGTGAACCCACCCCCATCCATGGGCGAACCTACTCGAGCATGAGCAGACCTGCCTCCGTACGTGGGCGGAGCTACCCATGCACGAACGGATCCGCTCTTCCATGAGACCCAAGCAAAGGTCCCCTACTCCTCTCATTCTTTTTCCCACCCACTATTTAGCCCTCTTTTGCGGGAATACTTGACTAATTTATCCATCTTGTCGTCCTCCCACTTCATCTTTGTTGATTGATTTTTATGCTGAAACTTCCTGAGGCCATAACTTTTGACTCGGGTATCGATTTGAGCTGAAATTTTATGGGTGGTTTCGTTATGAGGTGGCATGGGGATTCCCAATTAACTTTGAATTGGTTGAACACTGTTTCGCCACATTTTCGGGGCCTCAAAATTTCATCTTGACCCTCAAAATCACAATTTAGTGTTTTTTTTCAAGTTTTGAAAAATCATTTTTGTCAATAACTCGAAATGCATGTCTCAAATTTGGGATATTAGTTGGAAATTCATCCTATCTTAGTTTTTGGTATATTTTGGGAAAAAACTAAACTCTCAAACGTATGACCGTGAAGTTTCCTAAAATGGAAAATTTAACAATTTTTGAAAATTGCCAAATCTAGAAAAAATCTTATTGTCAACACCTTACATCCCTTAAACTTCGAAACTTGGTGTAGAATCAATCCCATCACATCCTCCAATCATTCTAATCTAGGTTTCAATACAACCCTAATCTGAGCTTTAATCTAATCCCAATCTGCGTTTAACTAAAAACCTAATCTGAGCTTTAGTCCATTTGTAGTCAAGATCTTTGGATATCGAAACAAATCTTAAAATCCCTCCCTCCATCTTCTTCCATTTTGTCTTATTCATCCATTCTAATCATCTATTCACTCATTTCGAGTAAACATTCATCTATTTCGAACCTTCATCTATCATCTCAAACATCTATTTACTCATTTCGAGTAAACATTCATCCATTTCAAACCTCCTATCATTTCGAACTCTCATTCAACAATCCTGATTAATCATTTACTCATTTCAAGTAATCTTTCATCTATTCCAAACCTTCATCTTCTCATTCCAAGAGTCATTCATCTATTGTGAGCAATCATTTACTCATTTTGAGTAGTCGTTCATCCCTCTCGATCATCTATTTACTCATTCTAAGAAATCTTTCATCTATCCATCTTGTCTTCCTCCCACTTCATCATTGTTGATTTGGATAACTATCCCATCCCTGAGCTTTGTGTAGTCACCATCCTCCAATCTTATCCAACAAGTCTATCTTGTCCCATCGTCTCAGTCCCATCATCTTATCCCCTTATCTTATCCCCTTATCTAGTGTTATCTCATCATCCTTCATCCATTATCTATCGTTAGTCTTTTTGCAAACTACGTTGCCCCTACGCTTTCACATAGGCAAGGTCGATCATTTGATCCACCCTCAGGGTTCCATCCATCATCGATCTATATTGTCCATTTTGCTCCTTTTCTCCATCCTATCTTTATCATCCATCGAAGTCTCCATCATGGTCTATCATTAGCCCTTTATCAAACTATGAGGGCTCTACGCTTTCACATAGGCAAGGCTAATCTTTAATCGGCCCCTAATCCCCTAGGTCGTTAGGATGTGTCAGTCTCATATCTTGTGTCATGTCTCTTGTGTTGTGTCATCAAGCTATGCCCTTATCTAGCTGGTTCTTAACAAACAAGATCCTCTTGTATCAATAGATCCAATCGGTTTTGAATGTCATGGATCATATCGATCTTTTAGTTTAGTATCCATCATTGGTCTCAACAGGATGCATCATTCCTAACAGGTCTCATCAATCCCATCCATCTCCTTGATCCTATGGAAGGGAGCTTTTTGAAATTGATTGCGATCTTTTGATGCTTTTGGATTTTGTTTATCATTCAAGCTCCCTATCATCACTTCTCAAGGCCAACATGATCCATCATATTATGGTGTGTTTTGATTGGTCAACATAGGGGCATATCTTGATATTTTTATGTCTATTTCTATCTTCTTGGTTGTCCCACGTAGTACCAACCAAGATCTCTGAGGTCTTGCGTTATGCTAGGGCATCCTTGTGTGCTTGTGGTTATCCCAATACCTAGCTCGACCAAGGTCATCACAACTTTGGGGTGTTGGGATAGCCTTCTTATTTTTTGTGTTTGTTTCATGCATTAAACACTAATCTTCCTTGGTCCTTTATACCTTGGTGTATCATGTCTTCTGTTATAGCAAAAATTAGTGCTCCTAATGATGGAAATTTGCATTTGGATTGCATTTCATCTCCATCCTCTCATCTAACAAAATCCTCCCCATCCATTTATCCTTCATCACTCTCCCCCCCATTCAATCTAACACAAATCATCTAATCATATCCTTGGTCTTGTTCCCAATCTTGTTACAAGCCTCGATCCAATCGTCCCCATCATCATCGTCGTCGTCCATCTCTATCCTTCCCTATCCCTTCGGTGTTGTTTTGGGATGTATCCTTCCCACATCAACAACACTTTCATCATCATCATCGGGAGGTATTCTTCCCTATCCTTTAGTGGTGTTTTGGGATATATCCTTCCCTTATCAATACCACTCATGGGGGTGTATCCTTCCCTATCCTCATGTTGTTTTGGGATATCTCATTCCCTCATCAATACCACTCCATCCATCATCAACCCCTTTTGGCTTGTAACTTGACTGGGGCAACATCACCTTCAATCCATTTGTGCTTCATCCATCTCTTACCGCTTATCATTCCACTCCTTTGCATCATCTTCTTCATCTCCCTTTGCATCATGTCATCCATTTCGAGAGAACACCCGTGTTCTTTTGAACTCGCATGTCCTCTTGAGGGGGCATCCTCAATCCCTGACTTTCATCTTCACCCCCATCATCTTCCTTCCTAGTCACTCATTTGAATGACTGGGGCATCTTTCTCAATCTAACCATCTTCTTCTAAGTTCTATATTTTAATAATTCTTTGAAATGATGCTACTTTATAACACCATCTCAAAGAGGGGAAAAATATACACCTAAATTTGGACACTTAATTTATCCAAATTTATCCCCTTTCGTCTAAGCATTCCCTTATCCGCATTAATTAAGTAATATCATTATTATTTAATGAATATCCTTAATTCTACTAAATCCATAAGGTATTTAATTATTAAATAGATACCTTATTTCTTTAATCCTATTTTTCTTCAACTGAATTAAATAAATATGACATTTATTTAATTCCTTATATGCCATATCCTCCATCATTTTTATCTAATCTTAATCCATCTTTTAATCTCATCATTAGGGATGTGCATATGTCTAATCCTTGATTAGGGTGTGCACATGTCTAATCCTTGCTTAGGATGTGCACATGTCTAATCCTTGATTATGATGTGTTATATTCTCCAACTTTTGCAAGTTGGCCTCTAATCTCTCTTAACTACCTAACTCTCCTCTAATCCTTCATTAACTAGCCTAGTCAACCTTTCAAAGAATTTCTAATTCCTTTTATCCTTCCAAAGAATATTAAATTCCTTTTACTCTTTCCCATGTGATCTTTGACTTGTCACATCAAGTCACATGTAAGATCTAATCCTATTATAATATGTCATTAATTTGTCTAATCAAGTACTTGCACAACCTTAATCACTTACCTAATTAGGTCTCCATGTCATTTATGGAATGTGTCATAAGTTAACCCTATTAAATGTTTTCCCCTTTTGGATAAGGCACTCTATTCCCCATGTGAATTTTTAATTCATATTTAATCCCCCAATGTATCCTTTGGAATTTAAAATTCTTTTTCTCATTCCCATGTGGATATTTGATGAATTTTTAATTTCTCACATGTCCTCTCACCCACATGGGGACAAGGACCTCCTTTATGAGGAGATCTTGTCCCAATCTTAAGGTACTATGTACTACCTCCATGTCATGTACTGTCCTTCCACCCCACATACACATCACCTCTTTTAAACCACTTCACATGCAACATATCAAGATGTGAGGGCTTGTGAGTTCTCAACTCACCTTAGCCCTACATCTTGATATTGGTGGTTCAATCTTGACCATTCATTTTCCTAGAGAATTCCAAATTCTCTATAAATACCCCATTTTTTCTCTCATTTTGAGGAGAGATCATTTATGATAGCCAAACTCTTGTAAAAAAATTCTTGAGCCATACTTAGCCATTTTTCATACTTGCATCCACTTTCACCCATTTTCCAGCCATACTACAATCCACATTTGCACCTCTTGCCATCCAAGGAGCATACAACATCAAAGATCAAAGGGTCAACCAAAGGATTGATTCAAGACAAGGTAAAAGGTTCCATTTTGTTGTTTTTATTTTGTGTTGAACCTAACTAGACTAATCTCGAGGTGTCAAGTGTTTTTAGTGTTATTTGCTCTCCTTTGTTTGTTGTTCAAATTCTAACACCGAAATTTTTCCTATCATAGATGCCACAACAAACCATAATGTATTACCACTACCAATTATTTCATTTGCTGCAGTATGTAACGCCCCGTCGCGCAAACCCCAAAGGACAACTACGTACACAACAATTTTTTTGTTTTGAAGCATAAAGTAAAAATACTATGTTATATATTGCAACTAACATAATTACAAATACAAACTAACTCCTAAGTCCCTTGGGGTACACGAAGAGACATTACGTTATTTACCCATTAACAATTTTGACAAATCTAACATTCATTTCCACTGATATAAGTTCTCATATAAATAGTGATAAACATCAAGCATTAAAATAAGAATGAACCACATAGATGCTATACAAGATTACATAGCCTTTAAAACTTGGGAACAATGAGAACTAATTTACTCAACATATATCAACATCAAATATATTTATATCTGAGAATAATGTTTTGAATTACAAAGTGTGATAATACAATACATCATGATACAACTAAATGTCAGTAACAATTATTCATGTTACAAAATACATTTTCCCAACACATGGGCAAGTTACATTATAATTTACAAGATATGACAAGGGTACAAATATATATATATATAGATATATATATATATCTGAATGAACATAAATCTGGTACATTTTGTCTCCACAATCTCTGCACAAAAGGTACATCTGTCAAATGGGAAACCTAATGGGGTGCGAAGCACATTCCACCTGACCACCCCTGTGCTAGGAGTAGTTAAGAAAGGATTCCCGACCAAGACATCAAAAGAACACATAGGACTCAACTCCAAACATGGAAAGAGAAATCACACACCTAAGAACAAAACGACAAAAGTCTTCCAACAAAACATGACAACAAGTGACACCAAGTCATAACAATAAACCACTTCCAAAGGATTCCAATAAAATCAACTAAGGGGGATTGCTAGGGGAGAGTGTCATCGCATGGCCTTCATGGATTATCCTGACATCCTATCACAAGGTGCCACTCCATCTATGGTTATCCTGACTGCCTATCTCAAGGCGCCGCCCCATAGGGTGACTCATGCGGAATCATGCATTTCTCGTGTAGACGAGATCACGACTATGTCGACCACGGCCTTCTCGGCCACCTTTAGTCTTTGGAAGCCCTAACAGGTGAGCGAGGTATCTATTATTATCTTTTAGTGCTTAACTACCCATCCCCTAATTAATTAGTTAGGTTTCCACTTTTTACACTAACTCTAATGTGGGTTATCCTGACATCCCCTTTGTGCGTCGGCGCCCACATAGAGCCACTCTCCCTAGAACCCCTAACATGCTACAAGATCAAGGAATTGTACTCTCAAGTTCTCTAAACACAGAGTAAACAATTGCGAGGCAAAACCATTTCGCAATAAACATAAGACTCAATTATCTAAACAAAATGATACAACTCAAGGTATACACAATATCGCAAATGAAATCACAATGAGATCGACATCCAATATAGAAACCACAAAACTTAAAAAAACCCAAATCAAAAACCTCTGGAAGCTTAACAATAAACCTACCCCTTATGGAAAGAAATCCAATCTCAAGAGCCTACACATGACTATAATCCCATCGCAAGAAAACTCAAGAAATAGCTTATTGTTCAACATCAGGGTTCATTTAAGAACACATATCTACTTTGCTTAAAACGAACACAATGAGACCACACTTGGTATGAAATCCATCATAAGAGTTAATTTAACAATAACTCACGTATTATAACAAGTAAAAGAAATCACTCGGAAAATTTTGGTAAAATTTTTTCTTCCAATTAATTTAACAACTCATCTACCACTACAATTAACTTTCACAATTTCTCTAGTTTAAACAAATGTTTATATATATATATATATATATCAATACATATATATATTCATATATACATATATACATTACATATGTATATATCAATACATATATATATATATATATATATTAACATAAAATAAATTTAAAATTTTTGAAATTTGAATTCACAATTTAAAAAAAAAACGAATTTAATATACATATATATAAAACATTTGTTATATGCAAAACAAAAGAAACTAAGTATGAACCCCACTTGGAGGCTGCGTACCTCCCCATAGGGGAGGACGCAGCCCCCAAGGGCTGCGTACAGCAGTCCTTGGACTACTGCGCAGCAATCCACACTGCATTAGCTGCCGCCTGGTACGCCAACGGGTGTAGGCCTCTCCCCATCCCTATATAAAGGAATTTCCCTAATTTTTTTTTAATTTTTTTAGAAAAAAAACAAAGATCCAAAATCTAATATAAATATATATATTTTTTTTTTAATAGAAATTTTTGCAACGATTCCGTACAGCGAAATAAATAAAAACCAAAAAGAGACATCTACAGGCTACAGTATTGTGATAAACAATATATATATTTATATATTAATTTTAATTTCCCAGATATGGAGGATACTCAAGAACAGAAATTTTACCAAGAGTCAAATTATGAATATTATTTTATTTCCAGACAAATGGAATAAATGAGGAAATGAAATATCATAGCTATGCACAGGTAAAATAAAATTTGCACAGAGGCTCTTCTAACTCCCTGTATTTTTCCCAATTTCCCTTGCACAAAGCTTTTTTCCTAATTTCCTGAGTTTAAATAAAGAGGTTTAAATTAGAAATCTATAGAAGTTTCAAGAATTTTATTTAACTAGATACTCTAAGTTTAGTTATGTGATTTCCTACAGAGGCAACACAAAATTTTAACGACAGCAGTCGGGAAAATGGTTTTCTACAGAAAACTAATTTCCTCAAAGGAAGTAGACAATTACTCTTATACAAGAAAACATAATTTCCCAGAAGAAAGCATTTGCAAAGAAAGCAAAATGAAAACAGTAAAGTACCTATTTCCTGTAGCCTGTGGAAGTAAAAATTGTGCCAAGCCTTGCCACAGGAGCCTCCAGCTATAAAACTCCTCCCAGAAGCTTCATCTCCAGCCAACAAATAAAATCTTCTGAAACTCCTGCAGCCTATTCTCAATTCTTACCCAAGTATTCACCAGAAAAACCCAAAATTCATTCACACAGAGCTTTTTCCCCACTATTCTCAGCCAAAATTTCCCATGAAGCACTTTTGTTACCCATGCCTCTTTTTCTTCTGGGAATCATTTCCTTAAAAGAAATTCATTATTTTCCACTACTTCCCGTACAAATCCAATAAATAAAAATTTAATAAATTTAAAAAATCAATTTTAACTAATTTATTTATATTCCATATTATTTATTTCTCTAATAATAATAATATAGTTTTATAAGCTATTTAATTAACTCCAAAATTAAATGACAAATATAACATTCTACAAATCCACAAAACAATTATATTTTATTTAAACTATCCATTAAATCAAGAGTATTATGCAATCAACTTAACCATAATTAATTATAATAACACTATTAATTAAACACAATAATTAATCACACTAACAGAAATTAATTAAATCACCACTAAAATATTAATCAACACTTCACAATTACACACAAGGACAAATAGAACAAAGACAACCAAAGACTCACAGTAGACGGACTTGGGACGGGAATTCTTTCCTAACCACTCCTCTCTTTTTTCAACATCAATCCCGTTGAGTTTATGAGGCACGCTCAAATCTGACAAGCAAGTGGAGTCGATGTCCAGTACCTGCATCCTGCATAGAAACAAATATCGTGAAGCATATAAATCACCATAGCAAACACCCCATGAAAGGTAATCACAGGGTGACAGGGCACTTGCAAGCAAGTGATGCCACTCCGTCCTTTCACCAAAACACACTAACAAACACACCAATCATTACAACAGCATAAAAATCGCAACATCGCCATCTATGTATATTATTAAAGAACACCACAAAATAGTCATATAACATGATCACCATAAGATATACCATCTAACAGCATAAGTAAAATCCAGTATAACAAAGTAACCAAACCATAAATCCATGCACAACCAAAATGGTGAACTGATCACCCACACAAACAAGTATGAAATCCACACATAAGAGTAACAACAACATGAGGGGTATCACACAGTATGGCAATATCAAGTCTTATTCTCTTTAATATACTTTGTCTTCAAGATTTTATGTTTTTGCGGGACAATGACATAATACCGCCATACCATAGTCACATTATCCTCCTCACGTGGTACTACGGTGACCACTTTTCTTCCAATACTTACCACTATACCACACTGCTTAAGACTTCTTGTTGCAAGGTTGCAGTGTATACCGCTCTACTGCATATGTTTATTACCCTCCTAGCTATATAGTGATGTACGCTTTATTTCTTTGTTATTTACCATCTTATTGCACTCCCTTGAATCTCCTTATGTGTGATAGTGATATGTGTTGTATTACCGCAGTGCCTTACAATTTTCCCCCGCGGGGTAGCAATGAGTACTGCTTTATCGCGTATGCTATATAATCTCCTAGCGGTATGGCAGTAAGGGCTTTGATGTTGCAGTACTACGGTAAAGGAAGAATTTGTTTTGTTTATCATTTTCTAGAGGAATAAATGGGTACATACAAAGGGAATGTTGTTAATAGTATGGATCTTGTCACACAAATTATTGCATTTCATGTTTAGACACAATGTAAAACCAATGGTAATGGACTTTTGTATGGGTAAAATGTGAATGGAAAAGTGAAAGCCAGTGGATGTTTAAGGAGGAATTTTTTGCTCCATAATTGAAAACATGCACAATAAATGTTTTACTGTATCAACATATTCATTCACATAAGCACAGTATTGAAGCACAATAACTGAAATTCATTCAAATATAAGAAGAAATAAGTATGGAAAACATAAGAAAAATACAAAATGATAACACAATCATGGAGAATCTCTGCTAATAAGATGTTCTATTTCAATCATAAGCTCAAAAGTTACACCAACAAAGTTTTGGTACACCCCTTCCACTCATACATTTATTTATTTTTATCAAATTTTATATAGAGATTACATAATATGAACCATAATCCCTAAGTCGTTAACCATTAAATTGTCTAACCCCTAAGCACCAAATCCCTTATCTTTTGACCCTTAATCCCTTAAATCCTAACCCTTAATCCCTTAACCCTTAATCCCTAGTAGATTAGAACAATTAGGCACTCAATTAGGCTCTAAAGTAGGTGTTACATTAGGTGCTAAAGTAGGCTCTAAAGTAGGTGCTAAATTAGGTGTTAAATTAGGTGCTAATGTAGGTGCTAATTTAGGTGCTAATTTGGGCGCTAATTTAGGCAATAATTTAGGTTTTAATTTGTGCCTAATTTAACTCCTATTTGTTCCAATTGGTACAAAAAATTCCAAAACTAGTGCCATCCTGATAAATAGTATTGACTTTTTCAAAAAATTGGAGAAAAATACATTAAAACAGTGGGTGGAAGCAAAAAATGGAGAAAAAAAGGGAGCTAATCACAAGGATTTGTTGTAGTGTTAGCTAGTGGTTTCAACCTGAATTCTATTATCTTAACTCTAATTGGTTCAGATCATTTTGCAATTTCAATAGATGTTTTGTAACACCCCTCCATTTTGTTCTTTTGATCGAACAATGTTCGTTATGTATGTTTTTCTTTGTTAGCACGTTGGGTATAAACTTAATTACTTTTGTCCGCTAATTGTTAAGCGATGTAAACATTATGTTTTGATGTGATGGCACTTTAATCAATATTATTATTTCATATTATGGATTAAATTAGCATGTATGTGAATTATTGATGTTTATGCTTTGATTATATCAGTGATGATTAGATGCGTCAGTTAGCGATATTGTATTGGTGAAGGGGACGGGATCACATCACTCGCATGCGAGCGCCCTGTGATTCTGCGATTTCCTCTTCACGGTGTGTTTTAATATATATATATATATGCATGTTTCGACACTCGTATTGTGTGCAGGATGCAGGTACAGGACATCAACTCCACCTGGTTCCACAGGTCTGAGCGTGTCCCTTGTCCAATGGAAAACGATTGGGAGATAGTAGCTAGGTTTTCTGTGTCGTGACATCACCCTAGCCATAGTGTGTCGTCGGGTTGTTAGTTGGGATAAGTTATTTTCTTTGTTGCCTCTTCTCTCCTTGCTGCGTATTTAAATTTGCAAGATAAATGGGTGCTTGTTTTATTTAATTGCATTGTCAAAATAAATAAATGAGTGACTATTAATTAATTAGTTAATTTAATTCAATCAATAAAATAATCTAATCATGGATTAGATTTATTTATTGATAAATTAAATTAAAATATTTGTGTTAGCATTATTAAATATTGAGATTAAATCAAAAAAAAAAAAATTATGCCTTGCATTCCCTTTGGAAATAAAGTTAAAAATGATTTTTAATGTAAATTGGTAAATTCAATTTTGTTGAAGAAAGAAAATTTAATTATCATTTGGGATTGCAAAAATAGATCTTTGTTTTAAATTAATATTGTGCAAATTACACTTGGAAATGGAAATTGTTTTATGAAATTGCAAAAATAAAATATCTTGTTTTAGCAATAAGTTTGGTGGGTGAGTCCATTTTAGGGGTTTGACAAATTTAGGGGAAAAATTGCATAAGGTAATTCATTTTATTTTTGAATTTTAATTTGAATTTTGGTGGAGAATTGGAAAATTGGAGAGCAAGCTTGGATGGGATTTTTGAAAAATTAGTGAAGGGAAGATTGAAAATTGGTAAAGCTGAATTGCAAAGCAAAGGCAAAACCTCCATTGAAAGACTTCAAGCTTGGAGAAAACACAAGGTTATTGTTTAAATTTTGTGCAATTTCTTTATTTTGAAAATGATTTAGAAGCTGTTCAAATTGTTAGAAGATTTAAAACTGTGAATGAAAGGAAAAAACCCATCAAGAAATTGCATTCAAATCTTGAATCAAAAACTCTCAAGATAGTGTGAAAATTTAGAGATTAAACTTGGTATTATCAAGCTTTTCAACAGAAATTGTTTGAACAACACATGGTGAATCCAAATGAAAATCTCTTGTGAAATTTCTATGTGTTTGAGAAGAGCTTCATTTAAATTTGGAAAAGAATGAGAAATCTTCATATAGCTGGGTTAAATCAGGTGTTTTCAATGATAATTTATTTTGTTTCTGAGAATGAGCATTTGCCCAATCTGGGTATGAAGAAATTTTGTATCTATGGTTCTTTCAATTGAAACTATGCATATATATTTAGTGAATTCATTTTTTAAACTTTATGAGAAAATAAATTCGTGATTTTTGGTATTCTAGTTTTTACCCAGAATCTTTTTTTTTTTACCAGTCGAAAATACTATCATCTCGAATGGCGAAATGTTTTTTTTCTATTGTTGTGCGTAGTATATGGGGGGGGGTTTCAACCCCTGGCAGCCCCCATGGCTGGGACAGCAGCCTGTGAAGGCAGCGTCGTCGCTGCCCTCACAGGTCGCAGCCCCTAGCAATGGTGGTTGCGTCCCTGTTAGGGCAGGGCGAGACCCAAACCCTGCTTTAACTTATGCGTTTTTTTTTTAAATCCATTATATATATATATATTAAATATAATATATGTATAATATATATAATATATTATATATATATCATATTTAATATATATCTATATGTTCACCAATGTATTTTTGTGTTTTAAAATTATTTATTATTTACGTATATAATTAATATATTTAATATATATATATATTATAATTTATAATTTATTTATATTATATTTTTAAATAATAAAGTAAGGTCTTATGATTTAACTCTGAAATTCAAAATATTAAAGTAAATATTTAAGTATTAATTATAGATATATAAAATATATGTAATAACATATACATCGAGTACATGCATTATTATATATATATATATATATATATATATATATTATAAATATAATGATATTTGAATATCACTACTATAAGTTATTTTTGCAATGTATATATGAGAAAACAGTTTGCAAGTAAATGCTTTGATTGTGAAAGGACGGTTGTGTTTATTATCATTATGGAAAATTTTGCATTATGATTAAATGATTAAGTGTAGATTACAAAAAGATTCCCAACGTGTTAGACCACTCTCATGTGATTGTGCAAGAATTTATTTTATTTAATTTGATTAGTGCACTAATGCGTTGAGTGAATTGGATTTACGAAATCCTAATGTAGCGTACTTTATATTGCTTGTAATGCTTCCTCTTGGTGTGGGGCAGTCTAGTCAGTACTATGTAAGTCTTCCAGATAGGATTTTCTACTATGTGTTTGGGGTTGTTATGTCGGTCAACCTTGTTTGCCTTGGGTAGTGCATAATTGTGTCCAGTATTGTACCCGATTATCATGAACGAGCTATGTTGACTTCATGTCGTGATTAGGGATTCATTATCCCTAGGTTGCACTTGAGTACCCTTTGGTTGTGGTATAGTTCCACGTGTTGTCTTAGAGAAGTAGCTTACATTGAGGGCTGACACACAAAGTGGTGCCAGGAGATCTCAATGTAAATTAGTTAATTCAGTGAAAACTTAAACCAATTGATTAGTGTAGGTGGTACCAACATTTAAAAAGATTAATTTTGCCTCGCTCATGGACGCAACTGCTTGTATAGATTTGGGATGAGTCGAGAATGCTTGGAATGGCAAGATCGTTATCTTGCCCCTTCGAAAGATAACTGATTCCACATTGGTTTGCATGTGGGGTCGAGAGTCGTTAGAGGTTACCAGGATATCCCGAGATGGGGGTCGGAACCTAGGAAGACTTGCCAGGATATCCCATGCGACATTGTGATGACACTTCTCCTAAGTCAACAATATGTTTGTATTCGTGATGTGATCATTTACTTAAAATCTGGAAGCATTGTAACCTTTGTGTCATGTGATGTCATGTTTGTATCTTTTTCAATTGAGTCATGTTGCCTATGTTTAGAGGTTGTTGGTCTTGACCTGAAATCCTTGTTACTATCTCCTAGCACGGGGGGTGAGCCTTCGGGTATCACTTGGTTGGGTGGAAGGTGCACCTTACTCCGTTGTTTTTTTGGTGTTTGCTTATGTGGATGAGACTTTCGTGTTGGAGAGCTCGTGGGATCCAGTTGCTAACTTGGTTCTTTTATGTTAGTCATTCTTGTATTATTTTTACCCCTCATTGTTATCAAGGTGGAAATTATAATAAGCAATCATGTTATTGATTTACCTCATTCTGGGAATGAGTGATGTAATTGTAATTGTATAACTTTTGTTATTGGTAACCATGAAGGATCTCATGGACTTAAATGAAAATGTCATGCATGGAATTTATGTGCTTTAAATTCTGTAAGTGAATGTTGTTATGTTTCATTACATGTATGTTGTTTTTAATTTGGGATTTAGGTAATCTCAGTCTCGTAACCTTAGGGGATTGTTGGCTTTGTGTTGTGATCTTGCATGTATTTGTTATTTAAAAAAAAAAAAATTGTTGTGTTTTTGTGTAGTTTTTTGCAACTTCCCCTAGGGTTGCGTGGTGGGGCATTACATGTTTCACATACAAATCCTTTCCCAAAGAGAAAACCATCCTTCAAGTTCAAGAAAATGTGGTTTATGCATCTTGATTTTTTGCCTATGTTGTGTCATTGGTGGGTAAATGCTCCATATATGAAAGTGTCAAAAAAGTTCCAATTATGTAAAAATTTGATGTTTATCAAACAATAGGTAAAGGATTGGAATATACATGTTTTCAAGAACATTTTTCACTATAAAGAGCAGGTATATAGGGAACTGACAATGATTAATGAAACCATTATTTTGAATGGCCTAGATGCAAATTTTTATGAGCAGCAAAAGAAACTATAGGGAAAGTGGGAAAAATTGCTTGCAAGAGAGGAATTTTATTGGAGGCAAAAATATGGGGAGATTTGGCTAAGAGACGGGGAGCGTAATAGAAAGTTTTTTCATGTCTCCACCCAAGTAAAGAAAGCTATAAATTCAGCTTTTTCCATTCAAGATAGCTCTTTAGGGGAAGAACTTATTAAGGAACAAGATATTCAGCGAGAAAGTGTAAAGTTTTTTTGTAAGCTACTAATTTCCCCTGACAACCAATTACCAACTTCTCATAAAAGTTTTCAACAGTTATTAGAAGCAATTCCCACGTTAGTTACTGATGTTGATAATGAAGTTCTTTTGAATATTTTTACTTTGCAAGAGTTAGAGATAGTGGTATTCTCTTTAGCTCTAGATAAAGCTCCTGGTCCTAATGGTCTAATAGTTGTTTTCTTTCAGAAGTGTTGGGACTTTATTGGTTTTGACCTCCTAATGGATTTGGAAGATTCAAGAAGAATAGGTACTATGTTGAAATAGTTCAACACTACAAACATGGTTTAATTCCAAAAATCAGCAGTCCCAAGACTTTTGTAGATTTCCAACCTATCTCTTTATGCAATATAGTATATAAGATTTTTACAAAAGCAATTTATCTTAGGTTGCAGCCTTGTATTTCCAAGATAATTTCTTTAGAACAAGGATGTTTTTTCCCAAGTAGAGAAACAACTGATGGAGCTCTCCTAACTCATGATTTTTTTCAAGTATGATAGATTTAATTGACAATACTTAATGCAAGTATTGGAAAATTTTGGTTTTCATAAAAGATGGTGTAAATGGATACTTTCATGTATATCTAGGGCCAAATTCTCTATGATTATCAATGGATCCCCAGCTAGGTTTTTCAATTCAACCCAAGGTGTTCGCCAAGGGGATCCATTATCCCCTTTTCTCTTCATCATTATGGCGGAAGCATTGAGCAGATCCATTCATAAGGCACACAGTAAAGGGTTTTGGCAAGGTATTCCTATTTCCCAATCAAATATTTTTGTTACACACTCTTTATTTGTTGATGACACCATTTTATTTGGGTACTCTTCTCTAGAAGAAGCAAATCAAATTAAGGGAATCTTAGATAAATATTCATTGGTATCTAGTCAAAAGATCAATGCACAAAAGTCTAAGGTGTATGTTTTCAATACTAGTGTTGTTAAAAGAAGAATAGTTAAATTTCTAGGTTTTCAACTAGCAAAGCCTCCTTGTACATACTTGGGAGTGCCTTTTTTTATAGGTGCAAACAAATTGCATATTGGGGCAAGGTTATTAAAATAATAAAGCCCAGAATACTATCATGGAAAGCTAGATGGCTCTCACTCTCAGGAAGAATATTGATGGTTAAATCTATTTTGGCATCTATTCCTAAATATTATTTTTCTATCCTAAAAGTACCTAAAGCAATTATTTCACAACTAGAAAAGCTAATAAGAAGTTTCTTGTGGAGAGGTAACATTGATGATCAGAGAAAGATACCCTTAATTTCTCTAGATAAAATGTGTACAGAAAAGCTTAAAGGGGGAGTTGGTCTTCACAATATGATGGCAAGGAACATGGATTTAGGATCCAAATTGGTTTGGAAAATGTACAAAAATCCAAATGTGAAGTGGTGCTCAGTAATGCAAGCTAAGTATCTTGATAATAATCAGCCGATAAGAATTCTAACAATTGCAAATCCCCCAACTGGGTCAGTTATGTGGAACTTCTTGGTGTCATGCAGAGAGGTCATTTTTCCCTTTATAACATGGGAAGTAAACAATGGGGAAGATGTTAATTTTTGGAAAGATTCTTGGAATGGGTATCCGTCTCTGAGCTTATTTCAAGAGCTACAAACATCAGAAAGGATTCTTTCATCTTCTTAAGGAATAAATTTTATTGATTATGTATAATTAGTGGATGTAAGTATAGGTGGTGTGCATTGGAAATATTTTTCACAATTAGCTATTCCCAATAATGAAAAGGTTTTTTCAATAACCAGCTTGAAAAGTAGATTGGTAATCATATAAAACTCAAAGGATAGAATAATTTAGGCACTTTCAAAGAATGATCATTATACAGTAAAGTAGGGCTATAAAACAGTTATTAGTGGGAAAATGCAAACTCAAAAATAAAGGGCCTATTCTTTTTGTTGGAATATGATGGTGTTACCAAAAGCAAGCAGTTTTGCTTGGTTAGCATTAAGAAATAAAATCCTGACAAGTGATAAATGAGTCAAAATAGGATTGTCAAATTCATTTAAATGTGTTATGTGTCTTGAGGAATTTGAATGTGTGGACCACATTTTTGTCCAATGCTCATTTTCACAAGACTATTGCAATTACATCATAAAGAAGTTAAATTATTGCTACACTTTCCCTAGGACTCTTTGGGATTTGTTTACAACTTGGCCAGTCCTTTATAAGCCAGCTTTTTTTGCTTGTATTTGGAAGATTATACCAGTCGTTTTAATATGGGATATTTGGTGGGAATGAAACAAGAGAATATTCAAAAAGGAAGTCTCATCTCTTGAGCAAGTGCAAGAAAATTTTGAAAAAGCAATTTCTGAATAGACAAACTTGTATGTGCAAACTCATAAAAATATTGCATCTCTTTCTACAAGTTGGGATAATGTTATCTTGAAGGAATGGAGTTATATTGTGCTCCCATGTAAAGGTAATATTTGTCATTCTTTAGCTTGAAATGTTGATAGGAAGTTAGTAAAACGGCATCCTCCTCAAGAAGGTTTCTGGAAACTAAACTTTGATGGGGCATCAAGAGGCAATCTAGGTTTGTCAGGTGTTGGAATTTACATTTGTTCTAGTAAAGGTGAGCTAGTAGTAATAAAAGCAATCCACCTCCCTTATGGAACAAATAATTTGGCAAAGGCTCAAGCTCTTCTTCACGGTGTGAATTTGGCGTTTCAGCTTGGCATTAAGAATTTGCATGCTGAGGGAGACTCTTTGTTAATAATAAGTGCTTGTAAAGAAAAACATATACACAACTAGCAATTGAATTACATTCTTCAAAAATTTTGGTTGATGTTTGAGAATTTCCAGTTATTAGTTTTATCCCATGTATACCGTGAAGGGAATCAACTGGCAGATTGTTTAGCAAATTTGGGTTGCGATCAGCAAGATTTCAATTTTGCAATAGGAATGAATTCTATTTCATCCTTCCCCAAATTGGTAGAAATAATTCAGAAAGAAGGTTTCCAAAGTATAGGCAGGTGTTAGTAATTTTCTTTATGTTGTGTTATACATCTCTAAATCTTGTCTTAGCTAAAATTTGGGAAGCTTATCTGCTTCTAAGGACTCTATTGTTGCTAGTATATCATCACCAATTCTGTGTGAAATCTAATGTGACATGGGAATATCCTTAGTTCTTTTCATTATATGGTGGGAGATATGTAGTAGTGTCAAAAAATTAAGAGCTATCAAAGGTTTAAGTTGCCAGTGAATTGATTGAAGGCTAAAGTCACATGTGCCCAGATATTTATCCAATCCTTCTTCAAAAGTATTTCAACTAACTATTTTTTGAATGTTGATATTTATATCATATTCTTGCAAGGGTACAGGTCAGAATGAAGTGAATTTATCATTTGTGTGGGTGATTATAAACTTGCATAGCCATGAGGACAAGAATGTTCAAATGCAATCACTTTAGACGCCAATCTACTCGCAAGCATGTGGTGGGAATAAGTTATACATTCCCCTTTCTTTAAGTATTCATTCATAAAGCAATGACAAAAGGTTGGGTACATTGCACATTCTATAGTCCTTTGTATATAGTGCCATCAAAACATTCTGGAGTAGCAGAATTCAAGGTATTTGCAGCAGCTATTGAATAGTTATGCAATTTTGTAATCTTTATTTTATGATAGTATCAATTGGGAGAACATTCAGCTCAGGTTTTGGGTTGAAATTTTGATGGATCCATATTTGGATATACATGGATTCTTTGTAATGGGATATGGGATTTAGGGGAGCTAGTTTTCTCTGTCATTCAATTTTGGTTTGAGCATCCAAAAATATGAACTCAGGATGATAAGAGTTATTGGTCAAACAACTTATACATGTATAAACTTATATTTATATTAATATATACAAGCATATTGCCTTTTTCCAAAACAAAAAAATATTTTAAAGTAAAAGGCTATCAATTACATAATAGAATTGCATACTCATAATACAAGACTACATCTATTTGTATAAAATAATGACTAATATAGTCATGAATAGTACAAAATTATTTTGATTAATCTATCATTAACAACTAATTATATATATTAGTTTTAAAATAAAAGGCTTAAAAAGAAAACAAGAATTTTAGAATAATTATATTTAATATTAATATCAATCTTTCTAATTAATAAACTATATTATCAAAACAAAATTATAGATTAGAATTATTTTATTTCTATTTATTATAATATAACTCATATTTATTATATTTTATTTTTGTTTATATCCTAATTATTCTATATAAACTTCTATAATTCTATATTAGATTTATATAAAAGTATTAAAATAATTTTTTAAATAAAAAAATTATTACATAAAAAAAGAAAGTTATAAAAAAATGTTTTAAATAACATTTTTGAATAAAGTAGTTTATTATATGTTCATGATTATAGTTTATATGAGTTTTTTTTTTTTGATCGCTAAGGAGGGATTATTTAGATTGGCCCCACACCAATGAAGGTCACAAGGGGGACCTCCTCCCCTTTAACATATTCAACTTAGAACCACTCATTCAACTTTATTCAACTAAGAAGTCACAATGGAAGTCCAAGAGCCACCACTTGGAATTCCAACTTAAGATGTCACTTTTGGCGATTCAAACATGGATCTTCATTTTGAAAACCATATGACCTTGTCATTTAAGCACAACCCCATTGACATGAGTATTTATTATTATTTATTGTTATGGTAAAAATTTCTATAATTGTTGTGTGAAAAATAAAATTGAGATTTTAAACCAAATTATTAAATTTTATACTATATTTAAATAAAAAGTACAATTAATTTTTTATTTAAATTATAATATATAATTTGAGACTAGTCTACAATCTTATTCATGTTCTTGACTTCACCTTGAAAATTCATCTAGTGAGTCCTCTTTGATATTTTTCTTATACATACATATATATACATATAATCTTATTATTTTTAATTAATTATCACTATTTTTTTTTTTTTTATAATTTATTAATTAATTACTATCATCATTATTTTTTATTTTCATGTATATATAATAATTATTTAGAATAATATTATAACTAGCAATTGCACCTTAATGTGCAATGGGTATGCCAAAGAGGTGTGGAAAGTCAATTAGGGAAAAAATTGGTCTATTTTTTGAATATGTTTGTGTAGTACATGAGGTCAATTGGTAGGTCATTTAGCAAATGATGTTGTTTGTGCAAAAAAGGTCTCATTGGAGAAGTGATAGGTGTAAATCAACTATGCATCCACTTATAGGGATCCAAACGTGACTAAAACAAAACCTCTAAATTGGGAAGCTAATCAAGCTCCATTAGCAATAAGCTCATGTTATGTTTGCAATCGAGAGAAAGGGAGTGAGAGGGAGAGGTAGGGATAGAAAGAGGGAGGAATAGAGGAGAGAAGTGCGAGAGAGAGAGAGAGGGGGTTAAGGAGATTGAGATAAAGAGGAAGATAAAGATGGAGATGGAGGAGGAGAAGGATATCAAGAGGAGATGGAGAGATAAAGAGAGAGAGAGAGAGAGAGATGGAAGAGATAAATATAGAGAAAGGGAAAGAATGAGAGAGGGTAGAAAGATAAAGATAGAGATACGAGGTGATGTATAGAGAGAGGTTGAGAGTGGGAGAGATATAGGGGTCAAGAGAGATGGAGAGATAATGAGATATATATAGAGGGAGAGATGGAAAAAGAACAATGGAGAGATAAAGATAGAAAGGCAAAGAGATATACATATAGAGGTCTACGAAGATGGAGAGAGAGGGAGAGAAATAGAGAAGGGAGAGTAGAAGTAGAGAGATATAGAAAGAGAGATATAGAAAGAGGGAGTGGTAGGGAGAGAGGGAGAGAGGGAGAAAGAGGGAGAGATAGGTATAGCAAGAGGGAGAGATAGGAATAGAAATATTAAAATTACTAAATAATTAAAAAAGCACCATGCACAATGATAATGAAGACTTTAGCATCCTTGAATTGAAATGATCTTTAAAATCCAATAAAATATAAAAAATAATATAATTCATTTTGAGTATGCCTTAGAAAATATAAATAAATAAAAAATAATTCAACTCACCAAAATTCAAATTAAACCATATTATGATTAATGATAAAATTTGATGAAAATAATAATAAATTTGATGCATATAAAACAATCATAATAATATCATTAAAACTTTCATGACTTAATCTAGGAATGATTGAGTTTGATTTTACTGATTTGTATGCTTTCTAAATAGTTAGAACTATTAACCTGGGCAGTGCATGGACAATTGAGTTTTATTATCCTATATTGTTTACAGTAAGTATCTACTCTCCCTCCCTCCCTTCTATCTATTCCCCCACCTTCCACCTCTATCATTTCATCTCTCTAAAAGACTAGTCAATTGGTAAGCCATTTACATGATTGAAACAAAATCTTTGAATCAGGTGGATAATAAGGCTCCATTACTAATAGGCTCAATCTATGTTTTCAATAAGGAGAGAGAGGGAGAGATAAGGATATAAAGAGGGATAATAAAGGAGGGACGTGTTGATAGGTGTTTTTGCACCTTCTCAACACATGTAGTACACAAGTGCAATGCCTCTCTTGAAAGGTGAAAATCTGCAACTAAGTTCCAGATAATCACCCCAAGGTATCTCAGGTGTTAGGTCATGACTTCCAAAAACAACTTTGTCGATTGATGTGATTTGTTGGTAATCACAAAGGGCATTTATGGTTCAATAAACTTGGAAGGAATTGGATCTTCAAATGGAGTTTTGTGGGATTTTGGAAATGAAGTGCAATTGTTGTAAGTTCAGAACAGTAATCTAAAACTCCATGTTTGTCATCAGATTTGGCTTTACAATGATGTTGGAACTTTACCTTAACTTCAATTTTCAAATAAAAGTCAAAAGGGAAAAGGGATAGAAGGTTCCCTAGACCTACAACTAATGTTGAATAGTAACAATGGAGGATGTTACAGTGGATAGCCTTCCTAAAACTAAGTTCCACTTGAACAAAATAGCCTATAGTCTCATGAAACTAGTGCAATCTGTTGAGGTCTGTAGATTTTCAACTATCCATTCACTGTGAAGCATGAACAATAGATGAATTTTAAGTGTAGCAATAAAGTAATGTTCAGACTAACTTTGCACTATTGTTCATCATCAATAAACAACAAAAAGTATTAACAAAAGAGGCATCAACACCATAATATTCTTCACCATTAAAGTGCAGTATAAACACTAACAACTAAAAGTACCTTAAATTTAGAACAGCAAAGCTAAAATCTAATGTTGAGAAGAAGAATCATGCACACATGTGAAGAAACACAAGAATCCATCAAAACAATGCAATTCTCATTAAATTTTTGTAGCATGTCTATACACAACTCAACTCTCTTTTAAAATGAGAGGAGACCCCTATTTATAGTTTTCCAAAAGTGAAATGAATGGACAAGATTTACTTTCATTGTGTGGCCAAGATTCATTTTACACTAGAGTTTCACCTACCCCCAAAAATATAACATTATAAAATACATCTTTGTCTTTTCTCTATTTTGTCCTCTAGTGGCTCTGACACTGTAGCAGTTTTGTCTTCTAGTGACTGTGTTCTCTTTTCAGCTATACTGTCAAATATTCATCATCAATAATTGGCTTTCCTACATTTTTCTGAAGGGTGGCATATTCCACAAATTTTCAAATCAAATCCTAGAGCTTATCCCACTCCATGATGTTGGATTGGAGGATCTGAAAAGTCAACTTCTTGAATCTTCCGGTGATCTACTCCCAGTTTTTGGTGCATTTGGGTGTGGCTTTGATAACCTACTTAGACTAAGTAAATGCCCTTGCAGTGAAGTCCATGAAATCCAACGATAATGCATTTATAGCCCCTTGCTCTATCTTCTTGTGGAAGAATAGCTTGTTTTTCTCTGGATCCAGCTCTAGGGCAATCATGTCATAGTCTGTCATCATTTTGAGGTAGTCCTCGTTGTCAGTCCAGTGCTCCATAACTTATTCAAGGTCGAGCTCAACTTCATGAAAGACCCTCTCCAGAACATCCTTTTTGTGATCGAGGCCCATCTTCCAAGTTTCCACCTATCCAATGATCATCTTTTATAAGCTCTAATTCCTTCTCCCATGTTTTCTCAGGCAGCTTGAGCATGCTCTCAAGTTTAGGATACATGATCCTGTATAGCTCGGTGAACCTCTTACATGTCTTCTCCATGGCCTCTAACTGCTTTTGTAAATCCTGGAATTTGTTGAACATCTAGGCAACGTGACGCATTCCCATGTAATCATTATACCTATCCCGTTAGAACCAATATGCAATGGCCTTGGTCAAATTCTCCATCTTTTCCATTCTGTTTAACTCTTCTTGGGAGTGAAGGAACACAAAGACCACTAAAGGGGGGGGGTGAATTAGTGCACTACAAATTTTAACTTTCTAAGCAATATGGCAATAAACATTGAAAGAATAAACCAGGAGCAAAAGAAAGGTAACTAAACCAAACACACAAAATGCATCCCATAACCCAAGATATACGAGGAAAACCCAAGATGGGAAAAACCTTGATGAGAATAGCTGTTAGAGATTGCTGCTCTAATCCAGCCTCACAGTAAAAATGTTTTCTGTTACAATTTATGGGCACCAACCCAAAGGAACACCAATTCCAAGTTTATGAGCACCAACTCAAAGGAGCTTCTACCCCTAATCTAAGCACCCACTCGGATGATTATACAATAAGAGATTTCTGATTACAATTTGAATATCATGTTACAAATGAATTTTTGTAACTTCAACAGATTTTTGCACTTGAAAGACTTTTGTTAACTTTTTGTCCCCAAACAGCTTCTAGTCTTCAATCATTCACTACCTCTACAAGTATTTTTAATTGCCTCCTTTCTGTTCTTTTTCAACCTCACAACACACTCTGTGATCTCCTCTTCATCAACACAATAAGTTTCTTCAAAAACTTATCATATACCTTCACACACTTCTGCAAAAATAAAACATTCAACACTCATAAATGCATACTTTGTTTTACAGAGTTATCTTCTCTCTTTCTCTCCACTCATACCCTTTCTCTCTTCTCTCCACATAGAAACACAGACTTGTACCTTCTCTTTCTCTTTGAAAAGGTTACAACAAATGAATAATTTCTTTTTTATATATTATTACTATAGAACAAAGAAATTTTGTAGCCCTAGTCTTCAAACAAATATTTCTAAAACTTTCTATCAGTAACATTCTAACATTTTTGGATTATGAGGGGGTCCCTTTCCGCTGTAGAAGGTGCTTCAAAACAGGACATGCTGCTGCGCAATGTGGATTCGAGAAGAAGACAAAGACAACTACTTGGTGGAATGGCGCTTCTCTACAACATTACACAGTTGAGAAGAAATCTGATCAGCCAAGGAGCTTCTCTGAGGTGGTGGTTACTGATTCACTAGCTGCTGGGGCTTCTGATTCATAGGTTGTTGGGCTTTCGGCTGCTAGGGTTTCTCCTTCCTCCGCTGGGGGAGCTACCATGATAAATCATATTGAGCAAACGATAAGACCGGTTTCTGCCTCTATTGATGGTACTTCGTTTCCCATCTCTGGTGGCTCTCCGGTCATTTCCACACCTGTTCAGGCAAACTTTGATGTTACCTCTAGGGCTGCGGATTTTCATCCTCAGGAAATTGTTGGGCTGGCTTGGCAGGCTAAGGCGGCACAAGTCGAAGAAGGCTGGACTACTGTTACTGGAAAAAAATCTAAACCCTCTGGGCCTTCTTTCGATATGACTTTTCGCTCCAACAAGCGAAACTCGAATTGTAAAACCTAATGGTGCTTGTTTGGGAGTTGGTTTTTTGTTGACTGCAGGCTGTCTTTTCTGCAGTCTGGTCTTTTTGGCTGTTTTAAGCAGTTTGGCTTTTTGGTTGTAAAGGGTTCCGGATCCCTTCAAAATCTGTTTCCCCAATATCAAAAACATTCTAGCATTTTTGTTGCAACTTTCTACACATTTTTGATATTCTTGTAGCAATATATTTTTACTTGGAGATATCTTATCATCCTCCTCTTATCCCATCTACAAGATTTTAATTCTCTTCTTGAGCAACTAAGTGATTCAGTGTTGCTACACATATTTAGACTAGTTGTCATTAATTAAAAATGCCTCTTCATTATTTTTTAATCAAAACAACAATCAGATTCTTGTAGCATCGATTTTCCCAATTTAACTATAGCTTGTAAATCTGATTTCAATATCTAATCTGCAATAAATAATAAATCTTATCTAGGGCATCTCCATCAACTGAACAAACTCTACAACAGGTAAGTTATTCAAATAGAAGATTTAAAAATATTTTCATTGAGAGCTACTACAAAAAGAAACTTCTTCACTAAGCAAAGAATCAACAAAAATATGATTTCATTGACTGCCAAAGAAAGAAGATTATAAAACCTGATTAAAATCTGATATGCATCGATCATAGATAACCGCCTTGTTGAATGGAAGAGAAAACAAAAAAATCTGATGTGTTGACTTAGGGTAAAACCGCCATACCTCATGTTGAAGGAAGAAACAAATAAAAACTTTCTTTGCAGTCCTCAAATTTGCACGTTATCCTTTTGTTGTCATAACATTTGAGCAATACATAATACAACCAATCCCCTTTAGCCACACAAAACCCTAACAAATAAAGAAAGAGTTAATAGGCCAAATCACTACATATTCACCAAGTTATTACTTAGCACATCATTGTTCCACAAACTTTTTGCCACGTATATGCCAAAACAATATTTCCTCATTGGTCCAAGTTGTAAAGTTGACTATTGTTGACAAGCCATTAAGATGTTATTTGAACTGTAAAGTTCCTATCATCGTGAGGTTCCTGTAGCGTGAACTACACACAACTATAACTGCAAATTGTGAGGTTCCTACAACATGAATTTCTTGACACTGTGAACTTCCTATAGCTACATACAATGGTTTCTATACCATGAGTTGACATCAATGACAATCTAATTCCAACCAACAAACTCAATGCCAACAATCTCACCCTTTGGAATTGATTTCAACCAATTGATTGATATGCTTTCAACTAAAGTATCTCCACATCATACAGATAAACTTCTCCATCTAGATAACTTTCTCCCCCTTTGACAACAATGGAAAAGGGTGTCATAAAGACCACTTTCAGATCAAATACCACTGTGCTTGCATAACTTTCAAAGTAGCTTCCCCCCTATGTCATAAAATTGAAGAGACATTCAAATTGTCTCCCCCTATCATGTACATAACAAGATTCATATCTGGACTAATCAAATGGTAAGGTATTTTCCAATATGGACAACAATAATCTTCTCCATGAAGAAACATGTAAGGAGAAGCAATAATCATGGACAACAAAAACTACTATTAGAGATAAGAAGTGTATAGGTGTATGATATGAGCAGCAACCATCTTTCCTTGAATCTTCAAACTTGACACTTCT